>PVIW01015058.1:0-20954 GCA_004026585.1 Noctilio leporinus | reverse complement strand
TTTATGATTTCTGATTGGTCCAGGTGGAGCCAGAACCTGTAGGCTTTACCAGGAAGAAAAGGAAATGAAAAATTAAAAAAAAAAAGAGGAAGGAAGAAAAGAATAAAGAATGGGTTTAGAAAGGCTGGGGAAGGGAAGAATACTTAGATTGAGGACTGGGAATGCGTTATAGCCACAGAGTGAATAGACTTTAATTCGAGAGTAGGGGAGGGTCTTGGGTATTTAGGTGGATTGAGGTATGGGGGGGGATTAAGAATATGTGAGGAGTAACTTTTGCAAAGGATATGTTGGGGCTTAATAGTTCATATTGCTCTCGGTATAGTTCAGGTGCTTGAGATTGGCAGCAATCCCTTTCCTGATGCTGCCTCTTTTTCTTGGTCAGAACTTTACAGTCTATAGTCTATATTCTAGCCGGTCTTGGCGTGTGGCAGGGCCTCTGATTTTCGCAGTAGGGCTGATTCTGAGTATCCGCCCCCAGGTAGGCTGGGCCTTCAGCAGCCTGGCTGGGTTTTAGGGCTACTGGTGTTCCGGAGCCCGCAGGGATCCCCCTTCCACTCCTGGCGGATGTTCCTGCCCAGGACGCGCACCCAGCACTTCTGCAGGGGAGCCCACAATTTTGCTGGTCCCTGTGACGACTGGCCCCACCCCCACAGTTCCGGGAGGAGGCCGGGCCTGTCAGTCAACACTGTCCAGGTCGCCTACACTGTCCCGCCCTTCCGGGGTGGGCACCACGCCCCCAAGCCAATCAGCTCTCCTGGGAGTCCTTTAAGCGGCCTCTGTGATGAGCCCCTCCCAGGCGTGGGCGGTGCGGCCTTTGTCTCTGGCAATGGCAGGTCAGTTATCCCTGCCACTAGTTCTGGCTCGCTGGCTAGCTGCTTGGAGTTTCCCGCAGAGCCTGGGGGCCTGTGCGGTTGCACAGGGCAGGGCCTCCCCCCTCGCAGGGGCTTCTAGCTGCTGTTTCCCTGGTGGCCCAGCAGCTCCATTTTTCGGCCCTCTCGCCGCCCCGGCTGGTGCACTTCCCGCTCCCCCGCTCCGGCTTCCCGCAGGACTCTTCTCCTCCACCTCTAGCCCTGCTCGCGCGTGCGGAGCCTCCTCTCCCCATTGCTGGAGTGAGTTTCTCACAGTCCCTCCCCTGCAAGAGTTCAATTCCGGGTTCCCTACAGCATTTGCCCTCACTGCCCGCACTTCTCTGTTGAGACTTCCAGTCACCAGGGAGCCCGGAACTGGCCCCAGTCAAACGCGCCCCTCTGGGCAGAGCCGCCCCTGCCCAGAGCCAAGCTCGGCCCGCCTGCCGGTCGGTCAGGAACTCCTCACCTACTGTCCTGCTGGCCTCCTCTGCCTCTGGGCTCTGCTCCCCTGTGTCCAGATGCTGCCCGTTCCAATCCCTAGGGTCCTGAAGACGTCTCACGCTCCTTATCCTGTCCTCTAGCTGCTTTGGTACTTGAGAACACCATCAGCACTGCTCTCTACTCTGTCACCATCTTGGAGCCTGAATAGTCTTAATTCGGGTGCATATATGTTTACCAGTTATTTCTTATTGATGGATTGTTCCCTTAAGTATTATGAAATGTCCTTCTTTATCTCTTTTTATGGCCTTCATCATATAACATATTTTGTCTGGAATAAGTATTGCTATTCCAGCCTTTTTTTCGTGTCCATTTGCTTGACATATAGTTTTGCATCCCTTCACTTTCAATCTGTGTCGATCTTTTGTTCTGAGGTGGGTCTCCTAACAACAACATATATGTGGGTCATGTTTTCTTATCCATTCCACTGCCCTAAATCTTTTGATTGGCACATTTAATCCATTTATATTTAATGTTATTATTGGTTGATACTTATTCATTGCCATTTTCCCATATTGTACCCTTGTTCCTCTCTGTCTCTCTCTGTTTCTTCATTTTTAAAAAGCAGACCCTTTAGCATTATTTGCAATGCTGGTTTGGTAGAGTTGTATTCTTTTAGTCTTCTTTTATCTGGGAAACTCCTTATTTCTCCTTCCATTTTTAATGAGAACCTTGCTGGGTAGAGTATTCTTGGTTGCAGGCCCTTTGTTTTCTATTACTGGGAATATTTTTTGCCATTCCCTTTTGGTTTGAATTGCTTCTGTTAAATAATCATTTGATAGCCTTATCGGAATCCCTTTATATGTTATTTGCTGCTTCTCTCTTGATGCTTTTAGGATTCTGTCTTTGTCTCTGAAATTTGCCATTTTAATTATAATGTGTCTTGTAGTTGTTCTGTTTGGGTTCATCTTCATTGGGACCCTCTGTGCTTCCTGAACTTGAGTTATGTTTTCATTCCTCATGTGAGGGAAATTTCCTATCATTACTTTTTTGAACAGGTTTTCCATTCCTTGTTTCTCTTCTCCTTCTGGTATCCTTATGATGTGGATATTATTGCATTTTATGTCCTGCAGCTCTTTTAAAACCTGTTCATTCTTGTTCAGCCTTTTTTAAAAATTTTCTTGTATTGTCTTGGAATATTTGTCTATGTTGTCCTCCAACTTGCTGATCTGGTCCTCTGCTTCCTCTAGCCTACTGTTGATTCCTTCTACTATATTCTTCAATTCAGAAATTGTATTCTTCATTTCCTCCTGGCTCTTACTGATAGTTTGTAAGTCCTTTTTGATGCTGGTGTAGCTCTTAGTAAGTTCCTTGTAGCTTCCCTGGAGTTCTTTGCAGTTACCCTGGAGTTGTTTATAGTTTTCTTTGAGCTGGCTTAGCTCGTTGAGCTTCTCTGTCATCATTCTTTTGAATTCCATTATCTACTAGTTTGTTTGCCTCTGTTTCATTTACTGATCTTTCTGGGGGATTCTTCCTTTCCTTTCTGTGATAGACTGATTCTTTTTTCCCCATTTTGAGTGTCTGTTGTTGCTTGTTTTTATTTTGAATTAATCTGTTTTCATTCCCTGCCTTTGTGGAGCATTCTTATGTGTTAGGAGATTTGTGGAGTTCAGTGTTGCAGTCTCCTAGATTTCCTCCACTTGTTGCTCTTGGGGTGGCCTTTATGTCATTAACTTGGGCTGTCTGGTTGTATTTTGGGTTGGTTGTATACGTTGCTCCTTTCCTTCCATTTGGCTTATTGAGAGACGCTCCTTCTGTTTATTCTCATACACTGTTTTGTTTTGTTTTTTTAAAGATTTTATTTTATTATTTTTAGAAAGAGGGGAAGAGAGGGAGGCAGAGAGGGAGAGAGACATCAATGTATGGTTGCTTTTCCCCTGCCTCCAGCCACAGACCTGACTGGAGACCTGGCTTGCAACCTAGTTATGTTGCCCTGGCTGGGAATTGAACCTGCGACCTTTGGGTTCACAAGCCGGCACCTTATCCACTGTGCTACCAGCCAGGGCTCTCATACACTGTTTTTGAGCTACTCCTTGTCAGACTCACTCTCTCTGAGCTCCAGGAGCAGGGTAACAGCTTAAAAGGCATAAGTGGTATACAGGGAGGAACTCAAGTGTCTGGCACCAAGGTGAGCAGAGGCCATTGTTCTTTTTCTAAACCATCTCCCCACAGAGCTGGCAGGCTTGTGTTATATCTGCGACTCCATGAGTCTGTTGATATAAATTTTTGAAGTATTTGTTCTAAATCTGTGAAATATGTATTTAGTATTTTAATAGGGATTATGTTAAATATATAAGTTGATTTGGGTAGTAGGGACATTTTAATGATGTTAATTTTTCCCATCCATGAACATGGTATGTGCTTCCATTTATGACTCAATAGCATTGCTATTCACAGTAGCCAAGTGCTGGAAATAGCCTAAGTGCCCATTAGTGAATCAATGGATCAAAAAACTTTGGTATATTTACACAATGGAATACTATATAGCAGAAAAAAAGAACTACCTTTTGTGATAGCATAGTTGGAACTGGAGAGTATTAGGCTTAGTGAAATAAGTCAGGTGGCAAAAGACAAATACCATGTGATGTCACTTAATACAGGAAAGTAATGAACAAAACAAACAGATGAGAAGAATGGAACCAGATACATGGGGAAAAAGGAGCAGAACGATGGTAACCAGAGGGGCAGGGAAAGGAAGGGGTATGGTTTAGTCAAGGAGCTAATGTGAAAGACCCATGGATATGAACAACAGGGTGGGGACTGACTGTGAGAGAGTCAAAGGATATAGGGGAGAGAAGTGGGGAGATAATGAAATAATTGTAATACAACAATAACAAATTTAAAAAGAAGAACAAGCAGAGACACTATTTTCCACTATCCAACATATGAAGGAATAGGGAGGAGGCAGTCATGTACAAGCCAAGACGAGAAGCCTCACCAGAACTGAATGTCAGGACCTTGGTCTTGGATTTTCATTCTCCAAAACTTGAGGAATAAATGTCTGTTAAGTGCTTTAAAAATAAAATAAAAGGAACATTAGAGTTGCAATACTTTAGTACCTTGAAACAAAGAATAGTAACTGACATAAATGGAGAGACTGTATTACAATAATACTAACAGGACTTTAACACCCTATTTTTCATCTATGGATGGTTCATTCAGATAAAAAAAGTCAACAAAGAAACAATGGCCTTAAAAGACACATTAGATCAGATATATATATATATATAAAAACACTCGTCCAAAAGATCTGAACATTCATTCTTTTCAAATGTACATGAAATATTCTTTAGGAGAGATCATAGGTTAAGCCACAAAACAAGTCTCAATAATTAAAAAAAAATTGAAATTATATGAAGCATTTTTTCCAACCACAATATTATAAAACTAGCAATCAACTATAAAAAGAAAATTGGGAAAAACCACAAACACATAGAGGCTAAATAAACAATCAGTGAGTCAACAAAGGAATCAGGAGGAAATCAAAATCCTTGTGATAAATGAAAGTGGAAACACAGTGTTCCAAAACCAATGGGATGCAGCAAAAGCAGTTCTAAAATGGAAGTTTATAACAACACAGGATGACCTCAAAAAAACCAAACATACAACCAAAAAAAAAAAAAAAAAGAGAAAAAAATGTCACTTAAACTAACCTTATACATAAAGTAGTAAGAATAAAAGAACAAATTAAGTCAAAAGTTACTAAACAGAAGTAATAAAGATCAGAGCAGAAATAAATGAAATAGAGCCTAAAAAATAATGGGAAAGAGCAATGAAATTAAGAGCTGAAACTTTGAAGAGATAAACATAACTTATAAGCTGTTGGCCAGGTTTATTAAGAGAAAAGAGAAAGAACCAAATAAAATTAAAACTGAAAGAGAATTGATAACTAACACTACTGAAATACAGAGACTTATAAGAGAACACTAAGAGCAATTATACACCAACAAATTGGACAATACAGAAGAAATATGCAAATACTTAGAAATATACAGTTTTTCAGGACTAAATCAGCAAAAGACAGAAAATCTGCAAAAAAAAAAAAAAAAAGAAAAAGAAAAAAGACTATTAGTAATAAAATTGAATCAGAAATCAAAAGCCTCCCAACAAACAAAAGCCTAGGACCAGACAGCTTTAAAGGCTAATTCTACTGCACATTTAAAGAATTAATACCTGTACTCAAACTTTTTAAAAATTTGAGAAAGGAACACTCAGTCTATTAAGTATTTTAACAATACTTAAAAGTATTATACATCAGGATCAAGTGGAATTTATTTTAAAAATATAAGAATCATTCAATATTTACCAATCAAACAATGTGATATACCAACCATATTAACAAAACAAAGGATAAAAATCATGATTATCTTAATAGGTGCAGAAAAGGCACTTGACAAAAGTCAACATTTATTTTTGATAAAAACTCAACAAAATGGGTATGGAGAGAACATACTACAACATAATAAAGGTCACCTATGAAAACTCACAGTTAACATTATACTCAATGGTAAAAAGCTGAAAGCTTTTTTATTCAATGTAATAGAAATTCTAGCCACAGCATTCAGGTACAAAAAAGAAATAAAAGTCATCCAAATTGGAAAGGAATCCAAATTGGAAAGGATGAAATAAAACTGTCTCTATTTGTAGATAACATGAAACTATACATACATAAAAAATCCTAAAGTCTCTACCCCAAAACTATTAGAATAAATGAATTCAGTAATGTTTCAGGATACAAAAATAACAGAGAAATGCCCATTGCTTTTCTATACACTACTAAAAATCTATCAGAAAGAGAATTTAAAACAATTACATTTACAATTGCAAAGATAAAATAAGAATAAATTTAACCTAGGAAGTGAACTACCCATACTCTGAAATCAATGACATTGATAAAAGAGTTTGAAGACAATGCAAATAAATGGAAATATATACCATGCTCTGGAATAGAAGAATTAATAGTATTAAAATGTGCATACCACCCAAATCAAACTACAAATTCAATGTAATCCATATCAAAATACTAATGACATTTTCAATGAACTAGAACAAATAAACTCAAAATTTGTATGGAATCACAAAAGGCCCCAAGTAACCACAGCAATCTTGAGAAAGAAGAAAAATTTGCAGGCATCATACTTCCTGATTTCAAATTATACTGTAGATCTGTAGTAATGAAACAGCATGATACTGGCACAAAAAAATGGACATATAGATAAATGAAACAGAATAGAGAGCTCAGTAATAAACTCACATCTATATGGCCTATTAATTTACGACAAAAGAAGCAAGAAATATACAATGGGAAAAATACAATTCTCTTCAATACACCATGTTGGGAAATCTGTATAGCTACATGCAAAACAATGAAACTGGACCACTTTCTGTACCATAAAAAAAACAAACAAACAAAAAAAAAACTTGAAGTGGATTAAATATTTATATGTAAAACAAGAAACCATAAATCTTTGAAGGAAACAGAGGCAATAAGTATTTTGCCATTAGCATAAGAATAATTTTTTTTTTGTATATGTCTTCTCAAACAAGGACAACAAAAGGAAAAATAAACAAATTGGATTGCATTAAATTAAAAGGTTTTTGCACAGTAAAGGAAACAATCAACAAAACAAAATGACAGAAGATATTCTCCCATTGAATGGGAGAAGATACTTGCAAATGATATATCAAATAGGAGTTAATATCCAAAGTATATAAAGAACTAATACAATATCAACATCAAAAACAATACAATATAAAAAGTGGGCAGAGGACCTGAATAGATATTCTTCCAAAGATTTTCCAAAGAAGACATACAGATGGCCAACAGACACATGAAGATGTTTAACATCACTAATCATCAGGGAAATGCAAGTAATGATATATTACCTCACACCTGCCATATTTTTATAAAAAAGGCAAGACATAACAGTCTTGGTGAGGATATGGGGAAAAGGGAACCCATATGCACTATTGGTAGGACTGAAAATTGGTGAATCCACTATGAAAAACAGTATGGCAGTTCCTCAAAAAACAGAAAATAGAACTATCATATGACTCAGCAATTGCACTTCTGGGTATCTATCTGAAGAAAACAAAAACTAATTTGAAAAGATATATGAACCTCTGTGTTTAGTGCAGCATTATTCACAATAGCCAAGGTATAGAAGCCACCTAAATCTTAATCAAAAGTTGATAAAGAAGATATGGTATACTTATAGAATGTAATATTAGTCATGAAAAGAATGAAATGTTGCCATTTGTGAGTACATGGATGGACCTCAAGGGTATTATTCTAAGTAAAATAAGTCAGGTAGAGAAGGACAAATTATGTATGATTTCATTCATATGTGGAATATAAAGAACAAAACAAATAAAACAAGACATAAATAGACTCACAGATATAGAGAACAAACTGATGGTTGCCAGAGGAGAAAGTGTGGGCTCCTATATAGGTGAAGGGTAATAGGACGTGTAAACTTTCATCATAAAATAAATAGGTCATAGACATGTAATGTATAGCCCAAGGAATGTAATCAACAGTATCATAATAGCTTTGTACCATGACAGAGGTTATAAGATTCATCACAATCACTTTGTAATGTATATAAATATTTGAGTAACTATGTTATGCACCTGAAATTCATATAATATTATATAGCAGTTATACTTAAAAAAAGAAATAAGTAAATGAAATGCCAAAAACATTAAATGTATGACATGTGGTGAGATGAAATTTTTCTACATACATTTATTTTATAATTTATTACAGAATATATTTATTTTATCAATTGCATTAAAATGGAAAACAATAAATCACCTGGTTCTCTATGTAATAAATATTTACTCTTTTGTCTAAACTTTCCATTTGACCCATGTTCAGGGAAAATAAGAACTAAGCTGCTATCACAAATTCAAACTGAATATGGTTCATGAGTTTTTCTTTTCCATAAAATTTCCAGCTATCATAATGTCTGCCAGAGTTTTTTATTTAATTTTTACAAGTGAGCATCACTATTTGGCACATACTTCTGGCAATGGGGAGTTCACAGTTAGTGTAAAGAAAGCCACAAACATATGGAGGAACTATAATGCTGTATGAGATTCCCAAAGGAATATGAAAGTGAAAATCCTCATCCTGCAAAACTCAGCATCCTCCTCTGAATACTTGCCAGTGTTCTATAAATACTTGCAAATAAAAAAATCAAAATAACTATTTTCTTCCTTTTATCAAAAGAATATAAGTGCATTTTTATTGGAGAAAATAGTTTACTGTTGAACAACGCAGGTCTGAACTTCAAGTGTCCACTTATATGAGGATTTTTTTTCAATAAATACCTGAAGATTTTTAAAATCCCTGTTTGGATCTCTGTGGATGTAAAGGTATCTTGGAACCAATTCCCCCATGGATACTGAAGGATGATTAAGTTTTGAGGGGAGTAAAAAATTATATGCAGATACAGATGTGGATTTTCAACTGTGCAGGGATTAGCACCCCTAACTCCTATGTTGTTCAGGGTCAAGTATACAGCTGTGTTTTAACACAACTTACTGGTCTGCCCTGCATTTCAGAACTCCTTTTCTGTATGGTGTGCAGCTGGGACTCACAGCATAGTAAATGTACTCTTTTGCTTCTGCAAAAATGGTGGAATCCTTTACATGCAATTCATGTTCTCGTGTGTATCTTTAAGGAACAACTTCATAAACACCAATCTGAATACTTTTGTAAGATTAGTAAGCTCTTTATGATGGGCTGAAGTTTAAATGAATGAAGTTATTTATGGGTTTAACCTAAATACACATTTTGTACCTTTCCCATAAAATAATTTTAGGACAGTTTTGGCAAACACACACTAAAAAGAAAAGTATATAATACAACATGGATTAACTGAAGCAAACCACCAAACATAACAATGTGCCAAATTAAAAAGAGAAATGATGCTAAAGCTAATTTCTCTACAGTACACTTTCATGCACCCTTTAGTTGAAGTGTGTGTGTGTGTGTGTGTGTGTGTGTGTGTGTGTGTATGATGGAAAGGGGAAATTGAACCATAGCTGTTCTGTACATTTAAGGTTCCTGGAATCCCAAGCATTGTCCCCACTGCAGCATTGTTCATTTAAAATGGTAGTTAAGATCCTTATATTAGTATCAACTACTAGTTATCTACCACCAACTTTGTACCAGACATTGCCTAGATGCTTTGAAAACACATTTATATTGTGTTTATGTGAAAATGCTATCAATCCTCACCTTGGAGATGCCTTGACTAACTCATAGACCTAAAGTGAGTGTCCCATTGTCATAGCAGACCATGACAAGTGAGTGGCAGAGTAGAGATTCAAGGCCAAAATTATTTTGCTGCAAGAGCAGTGTTATTACTCTCTGCACCATTGAATTTTCAGGTACTTCATTTTTGGTTTTGATAATAAACTAACACTCTTAACTATAGAGAAATTAACATCATTGGTGTCACCTACTCAAAATATATGAACTAGCAAACTAGTTTAAGAAAAAATAAAAGCTACATAACATTGACACTGAAATGTATATTTCTGTATAGAACATTGTATTTTTATATGTGTAAATTTTATGTTTATAAAATAAAATGTAAATTTTTTATTAGAGAAAATAAATATACATGATTAAGTATTAATTTATAAAGCTATTATAACATAATATGAATCAAGATAGCCAGGCCCCTGATGCCCTCATTAGGGAGAGTCTCTAACTTGGTTTCCTTGGTGGCAGGCCTTTCTTGTGATGGGCAATTTAGGACATTGTGTCTCACCCCTGTTCCCAAAAGCTGAACACTACCAGGGGTGGTTTGCAGACTGTGATGAACAATTAGCACTCTCCAGTGATCTTTCTATAGATATTTATCTCATTAACTTTTTATCTCAAACAATTTCATGAAGTTCATATAAAAATGAGCAGGATTAAATCTTATGTAAGCATCAGACTTCAAGTAAACTAGAAAACTGATACATTAAAGCAGTATGGTTATTTAAAAATCTGAGGTCAAGTTTAAGCAGTTTTTTTTTTTTTTGCAAACATAATAAATACTTATCAGACTGGGCAGGAAACTCCCATTCACCTGGTTTTGAGACAACTGAAATTATAGTTACCAGAAATGTCTTCTATAGTCAACATTTGTGAGAAAGCAAATAAATTAATAAATGGATACCAAAAGGTTTTTTACAGATTTCAGGTCATATTGCGGGGCCAATTCAGAGGCAGCCCAGCATTCCACACTTCCACAATAATGATGTATTCTTAATAATGTGAACAATATGGCTGTATCCTTAAGCATTTTCTAAATTGTCTAAAACAGATGGCTTTCTTTGTATAATTTTGGTGCTGTAAATAATATAATTCCTTCAAAAGAGTAATCTTAAAAGTGAACTGTGCAGTAACTGCAATTATCCAAATAGGCAGCCACCCAGAATTCTTTTTCATGTATCCATTGCTTGCTTTCCTCCCTTCCTTGCCTGATTTAAGGAGCACGGCATCAACTGCTGGGACTGTCTGTGCTGAAAATATGTGTCTCACAGCATTCTGCCTTATCTCTTTCTTCTGGTTTCAGGGTCCTCTGCCTGCTCAGTTCCTCTGAGATTCTTGAATGTAGGTTGCGTGCGTGCGTGCGTGCGTGCGTGTGTTTCTTCCTTCCAATGTGTCCATAGCTATTTTAGTGCTAAATTGGTAGAAAAATGCATAAAAAATGCACCATAGACTGTCAGTCAGACCTAATCTTAAGCCAGAAATTTAATAGTCAATGATCTTTAAAAATATATTATTTGGTAAGGAAATTAATTACTTAGAATTTACATTTCATTTTATAGTAATTTGTAAGTAGTTTAAAAAAAATATTTTTAGGTGTAGCATCCTTCATTCATAGAATGTTGCATATTTGTGAATAGATATACAAAATTGGTGAATAAGCCTGTCCTAGTCACTACAAAGAGTAAATTGTGGCAATATTTTTTCAGACATACCCAGGTCAACTGAGGTGATAGCATAAAACATACATTATGCTCATTCAAGATCATCTGGGGGTGAGATATTTGGGTATTAAAGAATATATGAGGATTAAGGAAGCAAATGTAATATTTGTTCCCACTTGTTGGGGCAACAAATATGTAAATTGAAAACTGAAAAGCTAATATGATAGAAATGTTCCACACATTGTATGCATAATAGCAAAAACGTAGCTGGAATTTCTATATTAACTAATAAGGATTTGTATTTTGTGAAATTATAAAACCCTATATGGACATGAAAAGAATTATCTGCCTGCATTTATTGATATGGAAAGAGTTACATTATATATTATTAAGTGACTAATGTAGGTTTTAAAATAGGATGACTCCTATTTCATATGTGCAAGTATGGATGTGAGAGTCTTAGTGTGTTAGGTAGGGTGTTCATGCAAAAATTAAAAATGTAAGTATTTTTATGTTTTATGATGATCATATTATTTTACAAATAAGTAAAAATGAAGTGCTCACCCTTAGTTGTTGGAAAATTAAGACATATTATGAAAAGAACTGATAGAGTACAATTGGGATAAAAACCAAAATATTAAACTTAATGACAGGTACTATACTATACATAAAAGAGTATCATCCATGTGTTGATAATCAGAGCAGGAGGTAGTGGAC
Organism: Noctilio leporinus; assembly: GCA_004026585.1. NCBI lineage: Eukaryota > Metazoa > Chordata > Mammalia > Chiroptera > Noctilionidae > Noctilio > Noctilio leporinus. The sequence continues at coordinate 8,952 of PVIW01015058.1, read as the reverse complement.
ATTACAAAACAAAGGTATTAAGTAGATGTGAAAATGATGTTTAAAAATATATAGGTCATTTAATATGAAAATTATTAATTAAGGGATGGTAAAGAATGATTATTTTTATTTACCACTTTCTTTTACAATTACTTTTAAACCATTAACGACAAATCTAATCTGGGAGTTAAGACTCAAAAAATTTTACGTATCTCATAATTTAACCCAAAATGCTAAAATTGCTCATTAGCTGGGAAAATTGCAGTACTTGGATACATATTTTCCATTAAAGAAGCCATTTCTGGGGTTTAAAAGATTTCAGCTACAACTTAACACAAGTACGCATTAATATTTGCAAAGTAAAATGTCACTACTGGTCAATTTTTCTCTTAGGATTTCACATTGTGTTCAATACTCAGTGCATGGTAAAATCTTGGCTGGTTGGATGTGAAAATCTTTTTCTTTCAAGAGTTAAGAATAATGTAAATGAAGCTTCTACCAGAAAACTTGTAAGTGGTATAATTCCTGATATGTGTGGTTTTCATTACTAATTTCTGTGTCAGGCTACATGTTCAACTGCTTGGAAAGCCCCTACAATATATGAAAATAATTTCATTTTTAATAGGACTATGCTGGTAAAAATCTACTACTCCCATGAATTATTCATCCTTTTCTTTTAATTATCTTCAAGTAAAGCAGAGGAGCAGATCCAAGTTCAAGTGGCTCTCAATGTCTGAAACATACTTGGTATAAAGCTCTTCAATTAGACGAAAATCTATGCCTTATTTTACCATGCAAACTTATAGGAAAAATCAAGTTACATTCTATTTGTGTACTAGAACTTGAGCAAAATTTGATTAAAAGAATGATCAAAGTAATAAATAAGGAAATATGATAGATAATAAAGTGAGTGACCAATTTACACCATAGAGTAGAAACTTTTGTTCTCACTAACATTTATGAAAAAATAAAATTATAAATGGAAAGGACCTACTAAGAACTCTGTAACATCACATTAAAGAAAGAGAAAGAGGCCCTGGCTTGTGGCTCAGTGGATAAGGTGTTGGCCTGTGAACCCAAAGGTCACTGGTTCGATTCCCAGCTAGGGCACATAACCAGGTTACAGCCAGGTCTCCAGCCAGGTCCTTAGCTGGAGGCAGGTGAAAGGCAACCATACATTGATGTTTCTCTCTCCCTCTCTGCCTCTTTCCCTTCCCCTCTCTCTGGAAATAATAAATAAAATCTTAAAGAAAAAGAAAGAAAGAAAGACTTGTCTAAGGAAATACAGATTACCAGAGGCAGAGTGGTTAGCATACAGATATCCTGTTTTAAATAACAGGCAAACCCCTCATTTTAAACCACTACTTCAGAAAAATTAGAAGAAAGAAAAAATAATCAGCCACATTTCATCATCTGCAGGTTACATACGAATGCATGGACTTCTTTTCCCCAAGTTTGTTTATACAGATTGAGCTCCAACTGGGTGTATTGAGCGTTAAACAAAATTAACATAGGAAACCCATAGGTCCTAGAGGAAAAAAGGTAATGGAAGAAGGGGTTTGATGGCAAATAACTTCTACTATAAGCTCTCCCATGCTTTGACAGTTTTTTGGAATTGCATATTGTAGCCAGGTTGGGGCAAGAGACAAATATTAGGAAGGAGAATAAGAAAAGAAAAATGAAGAAAGAAAAATAGACAACAACACACCCCTGACATATGACAAAACAATGAGTAAAGAAGTTAAGAGCATTGGTTCTGGGGTCTTAACTCTCTCTACCTTAAGTTTTCTCACCTGTAAAGGGGATAAGATAATAGTACTTGGCAGGATTAAATCAGCTAATATATATGAAGTTAGCGTGAAGTGGAAGCTGTTTTTATTTGCCGTTTTAATTTCAGGGAGAATGTTTACCTTCTTGATTTAAAATATAGTTAAAAATGGCTATGATTTATTTAAAATGTTTCCATTCCTACCTAAATTTGGGATGTACAAGGCATTGTCAAAAATCTTATTTTTATTGTTCATATTTAGTGCTTTTTGAGAAATAAATGTCAGCCTTAAAGAGAGATGTAACAATAGAGTGAACTCATTTAAAACTAAACACTGAGATTATTTTTCCTGTCTTATGACAGGAGTGGGAGGAAAGGCAAGGGCATCCGCAGCATGTGGGAACAGACAAGGTTGCCATCAGGAGCCCCACTCCGCCCTCCCCAGGTGATAGCATACATATGCCTCTCTCCTCTTACCCAGGCTTTCTCCACATGGTGAAACAGTGTCGCTGTGTGAACATCATCAGAGCTGGGCTCACATGATCCTGGCTCTCTGACAGGACAGCAGAGAGAGCTTCCTACCAGTTAGTCAAACCAGCTGGGAAGGGCTCCATCTTGGCCTGACCCCATTGATCATTGATCCCATGCCCATCCTGATGATCTGAGGCCTGGAAGATAGGGTGCTGCGATGAATGGTCAGGCTGGTCACCCTGCCTCAGTGGCCAGGGTGGGAGGCGGGGGTCAGAAGACTAGGAAACTCCATAGAGGAAGGCCTGAGGAAAGGAGTTCCCAAAGAAAGGAAGTTTCCCTAAAGTGAAACTGACAGATAGATGCAGGGGGCAGGGAGAGGGGTGAAGGGAGAGAGAAAGGAGAGGCAGAGCTTTATTCATTTTGTAAAGGAGCAGATGTTGATGCCTTGAGGAAGGGATGTCCTCTTACAACTTTATATGGCAGTTCTCTGAGTGGTCAGCGCCCAAGGGGTAGTTCCTCACCTTGTACATGCAAGGCCATTAGATGCTGGAACTTGCTCTGTAGACTGAATGCCATTTAGTCCAGCATTTGTTTCCAGCCTCTGGTCTTTGTGATCCTCCACAAAGATTTCAATTCTGTTGTTGAGACGTCTGTTCTATAAAGGGTTTTTTTTTTTAACATTGAAGAATCAAAGTCATTTCTAACTACATCTAAAGGTGCAAAGGAAATATCCCTCTCACAGATTGTATCTATCTCTGTATATTATGTATTTTCTTTTTTTGTCATCGTTGCTGTTATTTGCTTTTTCCTGAAGAATGTGACATGCTTTTGTGTTCTTCATATTCTAAATCTCATTTTAAAAGTGTTGAATCAAGGAAGTCTGCCAGCTCCTTTTGTTTTCTCTGCCTTCCTCTCCATGTTGGACTGCTCTGGCAAAGGAGAATAATATTACCTTACCATGTAAAACATGGTTAATGGCTTTAAAAGAATTCCCCAGCAACTGAATAATGGGCTGCCAAAAATATTCTTGGTGCCAAAGGATCTGGATATGTCTGTTCCAGTTATTCTGTGTTTCTCCTTTCATCATGACTAAGTGCTCACAAAAGACATAAAAACCTAACCCCCTAGGGTATGTGGTGTTTGAGGGCAGAAACCCTATTTTAATATATTCCATCCTATACCTAACATATTGTGATGCTTAGCAAAGTATCAACAGCAAACAGTGATAAATGCCTACGGAGCATAAGAGGCTCAAATTATTAATTAGATTGATTTCTAGTTACTAGAAGGAAATAATTTCATCCTCTGTATTATGTTTGGTGAGTGGCTTAATAATGCTTATTCTAAGGATTTCTGGAAGTCTGGCATCAAACATTTTTAACTTGCTCTGCCTGTTTGATTAAGCATATTTTCTCAAAAATGAGAAAATGGAACCTATTTCTTAATTAAAGCTTCTTGTTCTAAAAGCCCAATAGTGCAGTATAACAAAGTCATTTATTTTTATTTTACTTTGATAATAAATTGAGTCTATTAAAAAGGGTTTTTTAAATAATTTGTTCAAAAATTCATTTAGGAATCTACTAAAGAAAATCCAAGAAAATTTAAATGTAGAAAAAATTTAAAAGTGCTTTGTTTCTCACTGGAAGCAAGAAAAGTAGCACTTAAACCCACTCCCCTCCTACCCCCTCCCAGATTTCCCTGGACCCTTCCTACTTGGTCTGTGCTCAGACTCTGGTTCTCTCTTGGCAGGAGTCTCTCAAATCTCTTCTGCTTTTAGTTTGGGCCAGGCCCTTGCCAGCTGTCCTGGAATACAATGTGGTTTCTGACTCAGGCTAAGGATTCCTCCCCAGTGTCTTAATTCTTAGGCTCATAGAGGCACAATAATTATCTTAAAAGAATTCCTGAGATAGAGATTCTTAATTGTTTTTCATGTGACTCACAGGACAGATTACAGGCATATGTTATTCACTCCCCTTGGCCCCAGGGCCATGAGAAATGCTTGGGCTGATTAACTAAAAAATTCCATATCATTTACTGCTGTTCAGCAAAGCATATTGGAATTCAGTTGGCAAGAGTAGCTTTATCCAAGGAGATTAGCCTGAATCTGCTTTAAATTTGTGTGCATATGGGTATATAATTCATATATGAAATTTAGTCCTTTATTATTTTAAAAAATTATTTTAAACTCTCTATCATAACCATGGACTATGAACCCAAACCCCACGGTAAAACACCATGTTTGTGCTCTTTTAGGACTTGTTCAGTCCTCAGAAAAGATACTACTCCTGCATAATCTCCCATATTTCCCAAAACTCTGTCTAATGTTTAGGAGACAGTGGCCACCTGAAGGTAAAACATATGAGGTAGAGTCCTCAGGAAGAAACATAAGCACCATCCTAGTTTATTGTGACTTTAGGAAAAGAAGCAGGGTAGCTTTTTAGGTGCCCCTGGAGACCAATGCTGAATTTGCCACTTCCTGTTGGCAGAACTAGATTGTGCAGAAAGGCAGTACTTATCTACTGTGATTATCAAATAACTAGTACAAAGCACAACTTACAAATTTAGGGACACATAAGTGTTTACTTGAAATAGTAACTGAAATTAAAATATTTTTGCAACTCACTGAATATTATGAAAATGTAAAACTATGGGTTAAGCACAAACCCTTAACTTGTGTGTAAAAATATTTTTTATACTCAGCTGTATTTTGCTGAATTAGATATACTGCTCTTCAAATCATGGCACTTGAAATGGTATTTTTGTATCCAGAAGACTTCTGATTAAAATATTTATTTACCTCAAAACATAAAATGTTAATCTTGTGCTTCAACATTAGTAAGATAAAGTCATGGTGTGTAATGAGTTGGAAATTCAGTGTTGTTTGGGGAAGAAAGTTTTACCTATAGGTTCCTCTGGCTGGTCTAATTAAATTAACATAATGCAAATTTGAGGGAGAAAAGACATTGAATTTTATAAATTTGGGAATGTCAAAGGTAAGAAGCTCCCAGGTAGGCAATTGAGGTTTATATATTACCTATCATTGTGGTCTAAGGAAAAGGAGGTATGGGTCTGAGGCTTCACAGGGGAGGAAGAGAATTTTTGGGTGAATGGGAAGAGCAAATGTCTAATAAACAAATGCAGAGAAGCTCTTCTGGCATAAAAAGAAGTTATCTTTGGTAATAGTATTTTTCCTGTACAGGCACCAGTATCTACTAAAGCCTTTAAGGCTATTAAGGAGAAGGTAAGAAGAAAAACTTCCTGTGTTCTCTGTTTCTTACAAATAATCAGCCTGAAATAATCCTCATGAAAGAGACAAATTTTGTGTTCCTACAGTATCATCTAGTTTTCCATATACTACATAAAAGTCAATGTTGAATTTTAAGAAGTACAACTTACATTATGCTGTTTAATTATTTTTGACAGGAGTGTTTTGCTCATATTATTCTGAATTCAAACACGTACATTTAGAGAATGATTTAGTGGGCTGTTACTGCCTTACCACAGGCAAGTTGGATAGAGGTTTGTACCATTAACTTTGGATGTGAAATGATCTCTTAAAAGCCATTTGGGGACTGGAGTACTGTCAACTAGAGATGCATCCTAGAGAAAACAGTCTTCCACTTAAGTTAAAGCCAAATACCTAACAAGGTATGCAGAAACAGGACAAAACTATCTGGATTCTTGATGTGCACTAATTATGTTCCTTTATTTTGTTACAGGCTCAACATGGGAAAAGACATTCCGGCAGATTGGCTTTGAAAGGTAAGAGGGGTTTAGCATATTTCCACTCTTAACTTACTAATGTCCTATTTTATTTAAAATAATTCATTGGTTATAAATCATGGTATTGCTACCACTGCTTCAGTAGGTGAGTGTGTGTCCTTGGGTAAGTCTTCATTTTGCCCCTTGAGACTCAGTTTCTTAATAAAGCAGAGTTTTGAGTTATAAAATCCTTGCCTGCAGTCTGAGTGGACATGAAGATTAAATGAAGCAACTTATTTGAAAACACTTCTTGAACTACAAAACTTTATTAAAGATAAGTTGCATAGTTAGAAAATTATAAGAATTGGAGTTTACTTTCTTCTAGCTTATTACCTTATATGTTGTATTCAGTTCTATGGTCTTATAAATTGATGTTTATGTTGGTATTTTTCCAATTATTAAAATTATTAAGAAATTAGCTCTAAGTGAAAGGCTGAGATTGCATCACTCTTTTTTTTTTTAAAGATTTTACGTATTATTTCCAGAGAGAGAGGAAGGGAGAGAGGCAGAGAGGGAGAGAAATGTTAATGTATGGTTGCTTTTCATCTACTTCCAGCTAAGGACTTGGCTCTAGACCTAGCTTGCAACCTGGTTATGTGCCCTGGCTGGGAATTGAACCAGCAACCTTTGGGTTTGCAGGCCTGCACCTTATCTACTGTGCTACCAGCCAGGGCCTTTTTTTTTTTTCAGTCCTCACATGAGCATATGTTTTATTGAGTTTTAGAATGAGATAAAGAGAGGGAGAGAGAGAGAGGGAGAGAGAGACACAGAGAGAGAGGCGGGGGGAGAGAGAGAGAGAGAGATCAATGTGAGAGAAAAACACTGATTAGTTTCCTCTGAATGCACCCCATCTACTGTGAATCAAACCCCCAATGAAGATATATGCCTTGATCTGGGTGGAACCTACAATCTTTTAATATATGGATGATGCTCCAACCAACTGAACTACCTGGCCAGGGCAAAATCTCATCACCCTTCATCAATTCCATGCCTGTATCTCCCCAAAAAAAAAAAAAAAAAAAAAAAAGCCTCACTTTAATATCAGAAAATGTAGAAGTAGAGCCAATAAAATAACTAAACCACCTGTTCTTAGAATTGAACGGCAGCATATTGGACAAATCTCTTCCAGTAGCATTTATTATCTTATATTGAACTTACAATGTCTATATAGTTATAAAAAGAAAAAGTAATTTTAACTTTTTCCTCTAAAAGTAGATTTTGACTAGTTCTTTTCATCATATTGAAAGTGTGTTTTTATTAGTTAATCAAGCTGACAGAGTGCTTACAACATATAAAAGAAATAATATACTGCCCTGGCTGGTAGCACAGTGGATAAGGTGCCGGTCTGCGAACCCAAAGGTTTCAGGTTTGATTCCCCAGCCAGAGCACATAACCAGGTTGCAGGCCAGGTCTCCAGTCAGGTCTGTGGCTGGAGGCAGGTGAAAAGCAACCATACATTGGTGTTTCTCTCCCTCTCTGCCTCTCTCCCTTCCTCTCTTTCTAAAAGTAATGAAATAAAATCTTAAAAAAAAAAAAAAAAAAAGAAATAACATACTTTAAAATGTGTTATTTCTCCAATAGCAAAAGAGAATATCTCATCACTAGGCCAACTGTGATGGCATTTTTGTACCATTTTAAGGTTGATTCAAAGATTATTTATTTCTCTACATACGATTTTACTCAATCAGCACCATTACTGTTGAATCTCACAGTAACTCCTCATAGTTCTTAGGCTATTAGGAGAGTCTGGCTTGGATGAGCAGATCCTGCAGACCAACTTAAAATAAAGAATGGAAAATCATGTGCCACTTCATCTCCTGGGAAATCTTTTTCCAAAGCATCTTTCACTCCATTCTCCTTTCACATTCTGAAAAATGTCAGACATACACAAAAGGAGAAAGAAAAGCAAATTGAATGTCATATATCCATTTACCAAGTTCAATAAGATTTTGTCATACTTATTTTATCTATGTTTTGCCTGATATATATATATATATATATTTAAATGTCAGATATTATGCCATTTTGGCCTTATGTAGGCCAGTATACATCTCTGAAAATGTCGTGTTTTCTTCCAGAATTGTAATGCTACTATCATACCAAAGGCAAATAACAACAAATCCTTAGCATCCTCTACCAACCAGTCTATGTTTAAGTTTTCTGACCATCTTATAAATGTCATTTTACAGGTATTAGTTTGAATCATCATGCTGTTGAAGCACATAAATTTCATCTTGATCTCTCAAGTCTCTTGATTCAGATGGTTTTCCCCAATTTATTTGTTTTTCTTCATGCCATTGACTTTTGAAAAAACCAGGTCAATTATCTTGAAGAATGTCTCACACTATATATTTGTCTCCGTGTGGTCTTGTTTTACTTGTTATTATATTCCCTTATTTGTATAAACTCAAATTTTCCCCTTTCAATCACTGAGAACTTCATGTTGACTTCTTGACCTTTTGATATAGGACTACTGGTCTTTTATAGTTTCCATGTTTCTAGCATAACTTAGATGTACTGAGTCAGGCAACCTCCAAGGAGCCCTTCCTTCTTTATGAAGAATAGATTTGAATAATCTAGATAATAAATAATTGTTAATCAATTTTGAAATGGCACTGCTTTTGGGTCTTTTCAATAGATGGATCTAGGAGATATCTTTTTTAAGAAAAATAAGTCTTGAAGGCATATGGTATTTTCAATTCAAGTATAATCTTACAGACTTTCTTATTTCTTATTATATTACCTGTTTCATTTTAATGAAACTGTAATATTTTCAAATAATACTAATACTAATATTACCACTTATAATAAAATTACTGAGAGAAGTTAAACATTTTTCTACTTTGTATTAATTTTATGTTTTATTAAAAATGTAAGATCAAATAATGAAAACCAAAGTTGCTAAAATTTCTTAATCTTTCTATGCGGTAATGTCACATAAATAAATATACATAGAGAGATACAGGTTGTGA
>PVIW01015057.1:0-21033 GCA_004026585.1 Noctilio leporinus | reverse complement strand
TCGCTCCTCCTTCTCAAAGCAGGTGAGTTCTCAGGCCACATGTCTGTCTACAGGTCCATCCCTGAAGCCAGAGAGATTGATGGCCGCTGCCCTTTTTTAAATCCCCTTTGATGTAATGTGTACAGTAAACAGTTCTGACCACTGAGAGAATTTGTGTAGCACTGGAGCCTTTTCATCATGATCCTCTGGGTAAGGCCCCTCCTATTTTCTTGGCATAAAAAGGACAAAGGCTAGTCCACTGAGCCTCATCCCACCCCTATCCCCAAACTGCAGCGTTGGGGGATACTCTCCTACTCTATTACCTGACTACCTTCTATGACCTAGTCAGTCAGGAATTTGTGATCAGACGATCCTGTGTGGTTACTTCCCATCACTGAGCTCGTCTAGTCTGCCATGGGGTCCCCTGAGCTTGTCAGGCTTATTGCATAGGCCCCTTTTCATTCCCAATATACCAGTATATTTAGATTTTACTGAAGTTCTTTCAACTATATTTTGTGGGTTTTGATTTAGAGGTCTTCAGTATTTTTAGTATAATTATTTAAAATTATATTATAGTCTCTTATGGTTTCATTAATGGCATTTTTTTTTTTTCATTTTTTAAATTAAGGTACACTAAGTTGGTCCGAAGGTTGTGGGTTATTGTTAAGCAGATTAAATTAAGGTACACTATACGTACACTAAAATTCACCCTTCTTAGTTTATAACACTAAAATTCACCCTTCTTAGTTTATAATTTTGTGAGTTTTGGCAAACAGGTACAACATATACAAATATAACCACCACCACATTCAAGATGTTACAAAGTGGGAGAAAACCAAAATATCTCACTCTGTGTTTGGTAATGGGGGGTGGGGTGAGGCTCAGTAGACTAGCCTTTGTCCTTTGCATGCTATGAAAATAGGAGGGTTTTACCCATAGGACAGTGACAAAAAGGCTTACAGTGCTGTCAAAATTCTGTCAGTGGTCAGAACTGTTTACAGTACCCACTACGTCAAAGGCTGAGATCAGGGATTTAAAAATAGGGTGGCAGCCATCAACCAATCTCAACCAATCTCTCTCTCTCTCTCTCTCTCTCTCTCTCTCTCTCTCTCTCTCTCTCTCTCTCCACAAGCAGACACACAGCCTAAGAAACAGGAAAGAACTCACCTAGTTCGACAGGGTTGGGGGAAGGGGGCAAAGGGGGAGAAAGGGAGATACGCTGCTTGTACAGATAGGGAAGTACATGCGGTGTAAGTTAGGGAGTGTACACAAGATCCTCCCCTAATTAAGTACAGCGGCTGCCAGGAACTTTGAATTTATGACTTGGAAAATGCTAAGCTGTGAACTGTTGTGTTTCTGAAAGTTGGTACCTCTTGCTCGTCTATTTTAAAACTGGCCTGATCTGGCAGGACTGTATATTTTGGGTATTTTTAAAGGGAGTGCAACTTAATGGCAGAACTGCACCTTTAATCAAATTTTGTATAACCTTTAAATAAACAAAATACCTTTTCTTTTCACCAAATTGTTATTAAGAGGTTTTTCCTGGCAGCGGACAAAATGGACCCATTAAAACTGAAGAACCACCAAGGGTTCTGTTACAAAGGTTCCAGTTACAAAGGTTGCCAATATGGCAACATAGGAGGCTCCTGAATTCACTTCCTGCCACACATACAATGAGTCTAGTTACGTATGGAACAAATTATTTGAAAGAAACCCCAAAACCAGGTGAGCAAATCCTACACATTGGGTTTGCAAATAAGAAAAGAACACGTTGAAGTAAGTAGGAAAGGCCAGGACGTAGCCTTCTCCCAAAAAGCCCCACCTCCCGTGCAGCACCTACACTCAGGAGGGAATTTAAATCTAGAGTTTGTCTCTAAGGGGGCAAGAGAGTGAACCTCATGTCTAACACCCCAAATTTTAAGACCTGCACCTGAGACATGCCATCAGACTTCTAGCTTTGAATGCCAAGAGGTCCTTTGTCCACAAGACCCATAGGATATAGCAAACTGAGAAACAGTTCATGAAGAGCTCATGGGGCTCAGCCCAAAGGCATTCAATTGAGGAGCCCCAGTCTTTTCTGTGAAAGATTCTAATTTGCTCATGTTAAAGCATTGGCCTGAGGGACAGGCATCTCATTTAGCACAAAGTTGAGGGTCTGCTGAAGTACTCTCCCAAAATGGAGGCATTCTTGCACCATCCCTCTGCTTGGCCCCAGGTTCCCAGTGTCCATGAAGAACTGCACCAGGGCTGGGGCTTGTTGTGAGACGGTGTCTCAGCCTTTCCTACTTATTTCAGTGTATTTTCTCCTTGTTTGCCTGATTTATAGGATTTGCTCACCTAGTTTTGGGATTTCTGAGTGGGGAAAGGAAAGATAGAACTATTGAAGGTGCTATGTGTGCTCAGCCTGCTCCCATAACAATGTGGAAGACTGTCAATGGTCTGGTGTTTGTTTTGTTTTGTTTTGTTTTATTTGTATCCTTGCTTGAGGATATTTTTATTGATTTGAGAGAGGAGGGGAGAAAGAAACATTGATGTGAGAGAGAAGCATCAATCAATGCCTCCAGTATGAGCCCGGACCCTACTGAACCTGCAGCCTTTTTGGTGTAAGTGGGACACACCAACCAGCTAAGCCCCGCAGCCAGAGCGATGGTATTATCAGTCAAAGGTGAGCAAACCCCAAGCTGAAATGCCTGAAGGCTGGAGGCTGTGTTCTTTGAATTTGGCTCCTAGAAGCATTAAGCAAAAAAGCAGTTTATCCGTAGCTGCAGGTGAATTTTTACAAGTCATTATTAACAGAAATAATGTTAAAAGAATGATGGGCTGGGTTACAAACTCATCAGGCACCTCTGATTTCTGCAGCTGCTGCCCAGGGATCGTGTGTTGATCACCTGGCTCTAGTTGCAGGACTTATGTTTCTGCTCCTACAAAACTGGAACAAGACAGTGTTCTTAACCACCTTCCACCCCCCAGGGCACAAGAGGCAACAGACTGACTCGCCAAATCGTTCTTCGTTCTTCAAAAAAGGCCTATTAGCTATCTTCATTGCTTCAGCCTAAGAGGAATCTCCTGATTAAACACACATCTAAAGGCCGTTGTAATCCTGTCCAGACCCCTCAGGGGCTGGGCACTGTCTTTGTGCACTCTTTCAATTAAAGGGTATCTCCGGGATGGGAGCTTGTGCAAGCATCTGGTGCCCTGTTTTTGTGGGTGCTGCCCCATGATCACCTGGCTTTTACAGGGCTTGCATTTGTAAGAGCCATGTAACTATAACAGAGAGGCAGTTGTTGGCCAGCTACCATCCTCAGGGCACAGCACAGAGACAGTGGACTGAGACATATTCCAGTCTTTCTGAAGGGCTGTTTGTTTTGAACATCAGCCTGAGGGGCTCTCTGCTGGTGTGGCACAAATCCAGGGACGTACTGAGCTGCTATCCAGGCAGAAGTTAGGCGGCACCACCTTTGTGCTTGCCTCTGCCACACTCCCAGTCACCAGTATATTCGGGGAGGAGCTTGTGTACTCATCTAGAGCCACAATTTTTGCATCTGCCATCCAAGGAACTCCTCTTGTTTTTTGTTTGTTTGTTTGTTTTGGGTTTGGGGGGTTTTTTGTTTTGTTTTGTTTTTAAGATTTTATTCATTATTTTTAGAGAGAAGGGCACAGAGAGAGGAAGAAAGGGAGAGAAACATAAATGTATGGAGTATGGTTGCCTTTCACCTGCCCCCAGCTATGAACCTGGCTAGAGACCTGGCTTGCAACCTGTTTATGTACCCTGACTGGGAATTGAACCAGCAACCTTTGGGTTCTCAGGCTGGCACCTAACCATTGAGCCACCAGCCAGGGCTTGGCATACCTCTTGATTATTCATCTTTGGGGCCCACATTGCCAGCACTTGGTCCTGTAGAACTGTAAGAGATGGAGGGGGAGGTCATAGCTGGCTATACCCCAGGCTCAGGAGAGAAGAAACATACTGAAATGCTAGTCATTCTGCAAAAGAGGCCTATTAGCTTATGTTCATAGCTGTGGCCAGAGAGACAGGCTTCTAACTAAACACACAGCTGAGGGATAACTATAATCCTTTTCAGAGATCTTGGAGGGCAGGAACTGTCTTTGTGCTCTCCCTCTGTCAAGCTCTAAAGTACCATATCTGTAAGGAAGTTTTATACCTGTGTCTAGTGCCCCATTTTTATGGCTGGTACCCTGGTTGTTGTGGGTTCCACACAGTGATATTTGATCACTTGTCTCTAGAAGCCAGAGGGTCTTGCATTTTCTGGATCCCACGTAACTGTGACAAAAAGACAGGTTTTGGCCACCTATCCAGGGCAATTCCAGTTATGGGTCTTTATCCAAAGAAAGGATGTGAAAACACTAACTCAAAAGATATTATCAAGATGCCGGGGCAGATAACCTGGAGACAGCACATACCTTCGAACTTTAATTGTACCTGGACTTTAGTTAAAACCCTAACAGTCAATGTTCACATATTTAACCTGGCAGGGATGTGATAATGGAACCGGACAGGAAACTCTTAGGGAGGAGCTGATGAAATTATCTTGGCCTGGAATCCCTGGGGAGATGCTAATGAAGGACTGACTCCATCACATAGACCCTCTTAACACTCCCTTACTAATAGAGTTTGGGTACCGAAGCTAACTCTCTTTTGATCAGGTATCTGTGAATATGTCTGTATAAAAGCCCCAACCCAGTGATGTCAGGTGAAAGATGGCTTCTCTAAAGCCTCTTCCCTTGCCATTTCCCATTTTCCCTGCTCCCCATTTCCTTCCCCCAATACACTCATGGCTTAATTCCTCAGCAGTCACCAGGTGTGATTTCTCCAAGCAAGGCTGACCTTACAGATGTATGCACCCCATGTCCACTGCAGCAATATTTATAATAGTTAAGGCATGGAAACAACCTGAATGTCCGTCAACAAATGAATAGATGGGTGGGGAGGGGGACAGAGGGGAGCAAAAATGGGATGGATGTAATACAACAATAAAGTTAAAAAATAATAAAAAAATAAAATGAATAGATTACATACCATCTATTAGCCCAACCACTGTTAATATAATTAGAGTGATTTGTACAACATTGATGTAATCTGGCAGTCAAGAAGTGTGGCCTGAAATGTACATATGAGTATGTGAACAATGATGACTTCATTGTACTAGTCAGTGCGGGTGGTAAGCACTGTTGAATGAGCAATGTACTGTGTGGCCTTCTCATTCAAACTGACTGAGCAAGTAGATCAACAAATCTGCATCAAATTTTGCATTAAATTTGAACATTCCTCCGTGGAAACTATTTTGATGATTCAGAAGGCCACAGCTATGGGCAACCAGTGATTAGCAGCCTCATTATGACAATATGTTTGCTCAATGCATTACGTCTTATGCTGTTTTTTTGGCAAAACATCAAGTTATCCAGGTGACTCAATCCCCCTCAGCCCAGATTTGGTGCCCTGCGACTTCTGGCTTTTTTCCAAAGCTAAAATCACCTTTGAAACAGAAGAGAATCCAGACTGTTACAGAGTGGGAGAAAGCCAAAATCCCCTACTCTGCAGTTTGGGAATGGGGGTGGGGTGAGGGCCAGGTGGACTAGCCTATGTTCTCTCTGAGCCAAGGAAGTAAGAGAGGCCTTACCTAGAGGGTAGTGTGAAAAGGCTTGCAGTGCTATGCAAAGTTCTGTTAGTGGTCAGAACTGTTTACTGTACACATTATACACATTATGTCAAAGGGGATTTAAAATAGAGGATAGCCATCAATCTCGGGTTCTCCTCCCCTGGATAAACATCTCCTTCCTGTAATGAACATGCAGAGGGCCTTCCCCAGAGAAACATGCAGAGGGGCTCTGCCGGAATGACATGCAGAGACACAGGGTCTCTCTCTCTTCTCCCCTGGATGGACATACAGGGATTCTTTGCTCCCCTGGATGGACCCATAGACAGATACATGGCCTGAGAGCTCACCTGTTTTTGAAGGGGGGAAAGGGAGACATGCAGCTTGCACAGAGATAGGGAATTACCTGTGGTATAAGAGTTGGGGAGTGTGTGCAGGATACTCCCCTAATTGGGTATAGCAGCTGCTGGGAACTTTGAATTTATAACTGGAATGCTAAGCTGTGAACTGTTGTGTTTTTGAGACAGTATCTTTTGCTTGTCTGTTTTAAAGCTACCCTAATAATTAATTACTGTATATATTTTGGGTGTTTTTAAAGGGAGTGGGATTTAACGGCACAATCGCACCTTTAATATAACTTGTATAACCCTCAAATAAAGAAAATACCCTTCCTTTTCACCAAACTTTGTTATTAACAGTCATTCCTGGCAATGGGCAAATTTAGCCCATTAAAACTGGGGACCCCACCGCCAAGGGTCCTGTTATAAGACCATCAATGAGATTCAGGAAAATATGACAGGACAGCTGATAACAATTGGGAGAACTCTTAGGCATAAGACCTGGTTTATGGGAATCCCAGTATAATTTTAGCAAATCTGATTAAATCTGCTGCCTTCTGAGTAACTGCTGATGACAGTAACCACCTGTGTCCTTCAAAGGTATCTTGGTCTGCTGACCAGACCTGTGTCCTTCAAGGATATCGTAGCCTGCCTGTCAGGACCTGGTAACTCTCCTCCTGTAGTAAGCCTCTCTGTTCTCCAAGTCAGCTCCACCAAACCCACCAACAGAGAGTTTCTTCAACTCCCCTCACACCCTTATCCCCATTTAAAACCCCTGCCTTTCTTTTGTTAGCTGCTGACATGTTCCTACCTTCCTGGTCTTAGCTGGTTTGTGCAGCTGGCCAAATAAATCTTTTAAACTCATGGCCTGTTCCCTTGAAAATTTTCCTCTCACTCTCACCAGATCTAACAAGAACTATGTGAGGTCCCAAGGTGCCTACTTTGAAGGGGAGTAAGGCATCACTGTCCTATAATGTTTCTTGTATCTTATATAATCTTCAATAAATGTCTGTATCTTTCATATTACATGGCTGGATACTTGATGGACAGGCCATGTGTGTGTGTGTGTGTGTGTGTGTGTGTGTGTGTGTAAAATCAGTCATAAAAAAAGGATGAAATCTTGTCTTTTGTGACAACATGGATAGACCTCAAGGACATTATACTAAGTGAAATAAGTCAGACAAAGAAAGAGAAATACTGTATGATTTTACTTATATGTGAAGTTTAAAAAACAGAAAAACAAAAACACTTTAAAAACTGAGTTTACAGATATACAGAATAGACTGGTAGTTGCCAGAGGTGGATGTTGGGTGAAAAGGGTACAGAAAGGACAAACTTCCAGTTATAAAATAAGTGAATCACGGGAATATAATGTATAGCATGGTGATTATTGCTAATACTGCATTGCATATTTGAAAGATGCTACTGTAACCAAATAAAATGAAGGCTCAGCTGCCTGCTTTCACAAAAGCCAACTCATGAGGCAGGAGCTAGTACAAAAGGAAGCATGTTTTATTCAGGTGTCACACAACCTGAGAGAATGGTGGACTCCCATCTCAAAGACCATTGCCTCTTCCTTCTCAGGCCCCATTCTTCATATTTCTAGCTTTCCAAGTGCTCAATGAAAGAACGTACCCCAACTGCCATCTTGGCCAATGGAGGAGACTTCCTAGCTCTCCAACTGACTGTTTATGATAACAACTACCCTCTTCAAAACTCTAATGCCTCATTCTTCTGTAGTTACTGCCTGCTGTCAAAAGCTATAGTCTTACCTATCCCCAGGTGCAGAGATTCTTACTATCTAATAGAGGAAGTGAGGGTTCAGGAATGGAGGGGAGCCTTTACCTGAGGGAGAAGGGTTGCTGGCTTCAGAGGTGGCACACACACTGTCTAAAGGATGCCGCTGCTGAACAAGTGAAGCTAGTAGACTACTTCATGTTTCAAGAGATGGTGTTACAGGTGGGCTTCCAAAATGAGACCTACTGTGCAAATAATCAAGTGTTTAGTGAGGGAGGTACATCTACTAGTGCGAGTGAAATCGGAAACTGGAGAGACTGAAATATCCTCATGATCTAATCATGAGCTGGGCTTTGGGTGGCATACCCAACAGCAGAATAAATCTGCTCAGGAAGCTACTTTTGGGAAATAGGAAATAAATAAATTGATTAATTTAAAAATCTCCTTCAGCAGTGCAGGCCCAGCTTTCCCTTGCAGTATCAGCAGCAGCAGCAAGATCCAAGTCCTCCTCAGGCAGCACCTGCTCTATCAGTGTGTGGTGGACCCAAGGTTTGATTTCAGTGGGCTTTAGGGAAGAGTGTGCTGTCAGCAGGATGTGCCAAGGACAAGTTCATTGCTTGGCTAGTTGCTATTCAGGACCTTGAGTTTTCCAAATCTTTAGTAAGACTCCGTCTTCCGGCTGGGACAAGTTTGCGGGCTCATCAGATGGGTAGGTGGATAAGGTTTGCCCTAGATGTTTTTATTTATGTTCTAAATCTAAAGGCATGTTCCTAAACCCAAAATTTGGAAGGGTCTCCCATAAATTATCTCAAAAGGTCTTAATTTAAGCCCACTTCAGGGGGTTACCCAGGCAAGGCACTAGGGAGTACCTGGTCCCATTTCAAATGTGTTTCCTGGCATATTTCCTCTAGGGTCTTCTTTATTTTGTGATTCATTTTCTCAGCCTTCCCCATTAATTTTATTGAATCTGTAGTACCTGTCCTATCTTCTAGGAGATTTCTGAAGTGAACAATGGTTCCTTGTCACTTTGAATGCTGTAAGAAGGTCCAAACCTATGAATTATTTCTGTAAAGAAGTTTTGCTACCTCTGACCTTCTTGGTTCTAGTGGGGGTTGCCTCTACCCATTCACTGATAAGTCTCTACAAAAGCTAATAAAAATTTAGTTTCCTATGGTTTTAGGCATCTGTGTAAAGTCAACTTGCCAGTCCTCAAGTAAACATTCTTTTATACTTACTCCCTTTCCTTTTGGGGCACATTCTGTTTCAGGATTGTTTTTGGTGCATATCTGACAGACTTGGATAATCTTCTGAATGGCCCTTTATAAATGACAGCCCTTCAAATGTGGTCTAATGAGGTCCACCAAAGCATCCCTTGCGAAATGGGTTCCTTTATGTAGGTGTTTGAGGATGGGATATATTTGAGCTTCAGGGAGTAAGATCATACCATGCAGGTTGATCTTCCATATAGAATTAGGGTCAGTGTTGGGGAACCCCTATTCACAGCATTCTGTGTAATGGGGTTTAAATTCTGACAAGTCCAAGTTGAGAATTAAAGCCCCAAAAAGCAGCCGCTCTCAGGCAGCTTGTTTTGCTGCTTTATCAGCAGTTTGGTTTTCCTGGCTTGTTTGGGAAAAGTTCTGGCATCCAGAGCAGTGCGCCATGGCAATCTGCTTCTGTTGATTCATTGTCTCCAGCAATTGTAAAATCTCTTTTGCATGTTTGATGTTCTTACTCCCCAAGGTTAAGAGCCCTCTTTCTTTCCGTATTGCTTCATGGGCATGAACTACCATGAAGGCATATTTAGTATCAGTATAGACATTCACATCCTTCCCCTGGGATAACTCTGAGGCTCTGGTAAGAGTTATCAGTTTAACCTTGTGTGCTGAGCTTCCTACAGCAGGGCTTTGGCTTCTATTACTTTCTCTATGGTGACTACGTGACCAAACAGCAAGTGGAGTCCCGCTGCCCACTGCCACCCTTTGGGCAAAATTTCAGAGGCAAAGGTTTGGTGATAAAGGAAAGGAGTCTTTATTCAAAAGTTACACAATTTTAGAATAACAGCTTTCCATATGCATTAGTCACTTCAGCCTGTCAATTAGGGCTAAACTTTTTAGTTACAGCTTTAATCACTTCAGCCTATAATTAAGACAACTCTCTAACTCCTGAGTTCCCCTATTATTCCCCTTGTTAGTTTTTAATTATCTCATTTCTATAGGATTAGTTTACCAACTAAAATGACAACATAAGATGCAAAACCTACACAATTTTGGAAGAACAGCAGGCTTCTGCCTCAGAGCCGTCCTTTCTAGAACACCTAAAGAAGAATAATGCTTGCACCCTCTGCCAGGCCAGCCGGATCCTAGCCTGCTCCTGGAGTTCCTTCCACCGAACAAAATCCTGTCTGCAGGCAGCTGCAGTACAATTTCACAGGTATCCTTGAGGAAGAGAGCCAGAAAGCCAGTCTCTGCCCTCCTTTTATTTTAAATCTTCTGTCCCATAATTCCATGTGCTCCAGGTGTTCAGCTTCTCAGCCAACCCCCTTTACCATTGCCTCGGGCCACCTCCTCCTGTGGCCCCTCTCTACTCCCCAGCTATCTGATCAGACATTTTTGTATCAATTACTTGCATACCCAGCTCATTGCTGATGATAAAGCTGTTCCCATCAGGTTCTGTCAGCATCTAGTCCCATAGATCTAGTCTGCTGGAGTAAACTTGGTCAATGCTTTCTAAACAATCATGCTGGAGATCTGAGCTTCCCTCTGAGTTGGAAGTAGTGTGGCTGGGTTTAAGATAGTGGTTGTTTGTAAAGTAACATTTGGGTTGTCCAGTAAAATGGGCTTGCCATCAGCCAATACCCTCCTTTCTGTTCCAATAGCGTTAAAACCTGCTGTGGTACAAATACCATAGTAGGTCACCCCAGAGTGAATTTCTCTGCTTCCTGTAAGAGGCACGGTAACCATCCTTTTGTCAGGTAATCTAGTTTCTTTGAGAGATAGGTTATGGATTGAGGGGTATTTCCCAGGGTCTGGGTTAGTACCCCAAGTCGGATACTAACACTTTCATGAATGGATAATTTAAAAGGTTTCTATAAATTAGGCAATCCTAGTGTGAGAGCCAAAACTAGTTTTTCCATCAAGGTGTCAAATGCCACCTGACAGTCTCTTGTCTATTCAAAAGGTTCAGAGTCTAGTCCTTTCAAAGAATTATACAATGGCTTTGCTGTAAATCCAAAATTTGGGATACAAATTTGGCCAAATCCTATAATCTCTAAGAATCCTTAAACTGCCACTGGTTCATGGGGATTTTATTGTAGCAACAGCTTATTTTTGATCAGTCATCAAACTGCCAATGCTATGTTTCAGTTGGAATCCCAGGTATACCACTTCCTGTTTACAAATTTGGACCTTGTGAGATGATACTTTGTACCCTCCATTTGCCAAATGATTCAGAACTGTGATGGTATTGAGCAAACAGTCCTCATATGGCTAGCTAGTAGTAAGTCATCTTCATATTGTAGAAGAATTCCTGATTTCAACTGAATAGCCCTTAAATATTTTGTTAATATTTCAGCAAGCTGGCATTCTAGAGGTTGAAAGAACATCTGTTTTTGTAATTGTCCGGTCTCTCCAGTAACCATCAGTGCAGCTGAACTTTCCTTTTTTTTTTTTTTTAAGATTTTATTTCATCACTTTTAGAAAGAGGGGAAGGGAGAGAGGCAGAGAGGGAGAGAGACATCAATGTATGGTTGCGTTTTACCTGCCTCCAGCCACAGACCTGACTGGAGACCTGGCCTGCAACCTGGTTATGTGCCCTGGCTGGGGAATCGAACCTGCGACCTTTGGGTTCGCAGGCTGGCACCTTAACCATTGTGCTACCAGCCAGGGCTGAACTTTTCTTAGTATGTAGTTCCTGTATCTATGTGGAAGTCCATCAGCTTGTTCCCCATTGTCGATTGTACCCAGGGCTCCTGTGGGGAAACAGTAATAGGTCAGAAGATGTCTACAAAAGCCCTTGGGCCTCCTTATTCATCATCAGATTCATTATTCCCTTTTAACATTTCTCAACATGAGTTTCTAGCCTTTTTATTTATTTATTTATTTAAATGAGTTCTGGCAGTCCTTTCTCCAATATCCTTGCTCTTTGCAATTGGCTCATTGACTGGCACCTTGTGGGTTTTTCCTCCTTCCTTTTGGGTCCCGCCTCTCCTGGTTTCCCCATACTGCTTCTTAAAAAACAGTGACTTGCTTTAATTTCTTTATTTCCCAGGCATGGTAAACTTTAAGGGCTCTGTCCACCAGCTGGAAGGGATTCATTCCCAATGCCCTGTCTAAATGTTGGTGCTCCCTTCTGACATCCAGAGCACTTTGCCCAATAAAAGTCATGTTTACCATCAAGACATTTACTTATGACTGCGGGCCAGCAATAGTGCGCTTTGGATAGTTCTGACATAGCCTTCCTCAAAACTCAGAAGGGTCCTCATTTGGTTTCTGTTAAGTGGCATGGATCACACTCAGGCTTTTTTGTTAGATACCCCTTTCTTAAGTTCCCCAATATGCAGCTTTTGTAATGCTTGAGAGAGGCTAGCCCCTGTGCTATTCGGTTCCCAGTGGGCTCTGTCAAAGGAATCACCCCAGCCAGGCTGGGGGTCCATTTGGGATTTTTCTTTTGTTGTTGTTGTTTCTGTTTTCTTTAAGATTCTATTTATTACTTCCAGAGAGAGGGGAAGAGAGGCAGAGAGGGAAAGAGACATCAACATGTAGTTGCCTTTCACCTGCCTGCAGCCATGGATCTGGCTGGAGACCTGGCTTGCAACCTGGTTATGTGCCCTGGCTGGGAATCGGACCAGCGACATTTGGGTGAGCAGGCCAGCATCTTTATCCACTGTGCCACCAGCTAGGGAAAGATTTTTCTTGATGGAGGCAATGAGCCTCTTCTTTAGCCTTATTTATAGCAAGCTGCCTTTCATCTGCTGTTGGCAGGACATTATGGATCGACTATCTGTACGTCTGCCCAGTTTGGATGGTAAATGGTAAAAATCTTCCATTTCAGTAAATCTGAAGTGGAAAATGGAGTACGGGCCCAACAGTAGCCAGTGGGCTGGACTTACTGGTTGATTTATCTATTGGGATATTGCCTCATAGGGAATTGTCCTGCTCCAGATAGGGGTGCTCACTGGTCAGATTTGGTGCCCTGCTGGGTCTTCAGGGGAGGACCATTCCTTCATTACATAAGGGTGGGGCCGTAGCTCCACTGGGCCCAGTTCAGGGGTATCCAGCTATGGGCAGGGAGGGCTTCCTATTGCTAATCCTGGGTTTCCTGGGTTCAGGGCATTAGAGACTCACTTTCCTTTTCTTCCTATGTCTTACTATTAGGAAGGGGTTTTGAAGCCAATTCCCTTCTCTGCATCATTAGATTGTTCCCTTTCTTTGCCAAATCCTTATTGTGCAAAGACATAAATGCCTAGACATAAAGGATTTTCTCCCATTTTCCTGACCATTGGGAAAACATTCCAATTGTATGATGGTATAGTAATTTAGGGAAACATTTAAGAGATATTTTCCCCATAGTCTGAAGTATACACAGGCCAAGCAGTATTACAATAGAAAATCACTTTCTTCTTAGTCATTGGATTACAGCTGTACATAGACCAATTTGCTAATATTTGGCCCAGTGGGTTCCCTTGGGAGTCAAAACAGAAAAAGCCCTGGTGGCATGAAAATATAAAACCAAAATCATTACCATAGCAAATCTCCAGACAAAGTGGGAATCTATAATCAAAACTTGGATCTATAATTTCATTATCTCAAATGAGTGCTTGCAAGCAAGTCTTAGCACCTTATCTCCTGTCAGATTGCTCCTGATACTGCAAGTGGCCCTAACCAGACCCAAATGGCATGAAGCCCAAGTGGCAGGGATAGCCTACCAACCAGCACAGCAAATGGTCCTAACTGGACCCAAGTGGCACAAAGCCTGAGTGACGAAGCCCAAGCAGCAGGAAGCCCAAATGGCAGAAAGTACAAACAGCACAAAAGCCAATGGCACAAAGCTCAAGCAGCAGGAGTAGAGTACCCGCAGTGTGCACACCAGCTCAGCGTACCCAGTCTTGGACTTCGTCTGCTCCCCAGACCTGTCTCCTTTCACCAGCCAAGCATTCCCCATGGCTGACCCCTTGAAGAGTGTAGTGAAATTCCCCAAGGTAAAGCTCTTGGCACCTGCTAGGAGGTACCCACAGTCTCGCTTCTGGAATTAGCCTGCCACAGGCAGTTGGGATCTCAGCCCAGGCCCCTGGGGACTTACCAACGTCCATGCTGTCCAACTAGAGTAGCCAAAAACTGTAACCAAACAAAATGGAGGTTCATCTACCCACCACCACAAAAGCCAAATTTCTGAGGCAGATGCTGGTATAAAAGAAAAGAGGTTTTATTCAGGTGCCAAACAACCTGGGAGAATGGTGAACTTCTACCTCTAAGAACACATAACATTTGTTAGTAT
The DNA here is from genome assembly GCA_004026585.1 of Noctilio leporinus. NCBI lineage: Eukaryota > Metazoa > Chordata > Mammalia > Chiroptera > Noctilionidae > Noctilio > Noctilio leporinus. The sequence goes on along the minus strand of PVIW01015057.1, from coordinate 6,872 downwards.
CTATGCATCAAATAGAACAGCAGCAACTTAAAGGAAAGTTTAATAAGAGATGATTTTTATACACCTTGATTGGTCAAAAATAATAAATGAGACACAATAGTAAGGATTTAAGAAATTGAAAGAACATAATCACTGGCAGTAAGAAATGCGGACTCTTAGGCTTGGTTTTCGCATTTAGCCTTTTGGGGAGCAAGGGAAGTGCTGGGTCTCAGAGGAAAACAGCTCTGAACAGGGGTGTTCACAACCACCCCAAGGTTGGAATATTGTAAATAAAGACCTGTTTTTCTCAAAAAACAAACAAACATACAAACCATAATTATTCATGTAAATGAATGTATATTTATAAATACATGTATATTTATACATATATTTTCAACTCTGTATACTTGTAACAGAGCAAATATCTTCTTACAAGTGCATATGAGATATTTATGAAAACTGACTACATATTATATCACAAAGAAATTCATTATAAATTTGCTAAAGTAGAAATAACACATAGTATTCCCTGTATATACAGCAGAAATTAGAAAATGATAGACAAAAGAAGCCCTAAGTGTCCTGATACCTAGAAATTTAAGAACTTCTGAAAAATAACTCTTAGATCAAGGGCAACTACAAAGTAAAAAAAAAATGTATTTCTGAGCCCTTGGCTGGTGGCACAGTGGATAGGCCCCAGCCAGAGGACCCAAAGGTTGCTAGTTCGATTCCCAGCCAGGGCACATAACTAGGTGGCAAGCCAGGCCTCCAGCCAGGTCCTTAGCTGGAGGCAGATGAAAGACAACCATAGATTGATGTTTCTCTCCCTCTCCATCCCTCTCTCTTCCCCTCTCTCTGGAAATAATAAATAAAGTCTTTAAAAAAAATTTTTTTTAATTTAATTGTATTGTTGTTGTATTACATCCATCCCTTCTTTGCTCCCCTCTGTCCTCTTCCAAAAAATATTTTTTTTATTTCTGCAGGAAATAATAATAAAAACATAACATATTCAATTTTATATTTAAAGCAGTGTTTAGTCTAAAATTAATGATACCATATAGACATAAAGCAATAACCAAATTTCTAACTCAAAAGCTACAAAATGAATACAACAGTAAGCTGAAAGACAGAATAAAAAATGAATATGGAGCAGACAGCTATCTCAACTTCCCCTACCAAGTTTCCTCAGTCTGGCCTCTTTGGTCACCAACCTCCCCTTTTGGCAGATACAGGACTAATGAAGGTAACATAACTATCCTTTCTACCGAGGGGCTTCTGCTATTATCTTAAGCTCCTTTAAATTTTATCTTGCATCTGAAATTGTAGAGAATTGTTTTTCTTTCATCCAGTCTCATAGCAACAGAAAACGTTTCAAGAAAACAGAATTCTAGGCAAGAAGCTGTCTTCGCTTACTAGAAAGTTGTCTTCCCTCATCCTGAGTACATTCAGCTCCATCTGCTATGCATTTAAAAAAATTAAAACAAATAAATAAAAACAACAAAAACCCAACAAAACAAAAAAATACATAAAGGTATTTTTTCCAAATATGAAGAACACAGGTGAGAAAGAAAGATTACAGTCTGGGCAGCTCCAATATCCCCACATCCTCAAGGTAAGAATTAGTATGTGGTTCTCTCAGGGTTCAGGCGCAGGAAGAGGCCATGGTGGTGGAGGGGTGCACTCTGTTCCCTCCTTCTCTGTCTTCAGCTTACACTCTGCACTTCACAAGCTCTGCCATCTCTTAGGTGAGACACTGCCCTTGTCCACATATGGCCATAGAGTTTTTTAATGGCATAGTTTTAGAGATAGTCTTTAGCAAGACTAATATATGACCAACTCCCACTTTAAACACAATTTTAAAAGCTATTTTTCATTTGAATTATTTTTCAAAATTCCAAAACTTTTACATATATGTGGATTATTTCTGTCTAGTGTTGTCAGCAATTGAAACATTAGAATTCCACTTGTGTTACCATTTGTACTTTGCAAGTTCTGATTAAATCAATTTAAAATTTCTAGGTAAAATGATCTAAGGATATATATATTGATATTTACTTTAAAATACAGGGTGGGGAAAATGTAGGTTTACAGTTATGTGTACACAAAATAGTTTATTCTTGTATTATTATTTATTAATTATTGTATTAGTTTCCATACAAACAACTATAAATTACTTTTGCCCCACTGTGTATGTAATTTATTTTAAATTGCTTTGAAATGTTTTATATAATATCATTTTCCATTTGTTTTACTCACTAATGCTAAATAAAGCTATCTGTACAACAAATGCTCAGAGATAAGTACCATAGGATTGGAGAGTTCCTGGGAAGAGACCCAATCACCATTGGACACACAGCACATCATCTGTCTCCAGGCAGTCAGTTCTGTAACAATTCAGATGAGTTAAGACCTTTAGTTCAACTCACAAGGATCTGTTGATTATCAGACATAATCTCAGCACAAAGTCCTCATCAAATAACCTGTTTAGTGCAGCTGAAGATTCCCTTGGGCTAAGGAAAGTAGATCTGTATATAAAGGTAATTTTGAATATTTTTCATTAAAAACCATTAGAGAACAGTTTAAGATAGTCATTTAAAGTCACTAGTTCATACACATAGGAGCTGTTTGTGGCAAAAAAAAAAAAAAAAATTTCATGGGAATTATGTTTAATGAAAAATAGAATCATTATCTTTGCAAGGCCCATCTGGTTCATTAACTTTATCGTTGTGAGAGGCCATGTGACCAGACATCAGTGCACAGGCCTTTGCAGCAGAACAACACAGATTACTTATAATTCTCCAACTTTCTGTATTTTCAGCTAGAAAACCAAGAAAGACTTGTGGGAGAGCATGCTGGAATTCAGCAGACCTTAGTTCAAATCTTTGAGAAAGCTATACTGAGTTTTCAACAGGGATAAAGTAAAATGGTGACAGAAATGGGAGTGAGATTCATTGCAAACACAGAGATGGCCCTGACTGGGTAGCTCGGTTAGTTAGAACATTATCCCAATTCACCAAGGTTGTGGATTGACCCCTGGTTAGGACACATGCATGAGTCAATCAATAAATGCATAAATAAGTGGAACAGCAAATCAACAAATTGCTCTCTCTCTCTCTCTCTCTCTCTCTCTCTCTCTCTCTCTCTGTCAAACATATGGAGGCACTCCAACTCTCGCAAACCAAACTCATTTGCATACACTCAAAAACCAGAAAAAACATTGTGCCAAATGCAAAAATAGCCACAAATACTTTGCAGCTCATTTTGCCAAGAAATGCAATCTGTGAACCCACCTCTTAATCTGAGTTAGTACTGTGACACGCTTTGACAAAGAAAATGTAGTGGAAGCAATGTTGTGAGTTCTGAGTGGTGGCCAAGAAGCTCCACAGTTTTTCCCTTGCACCAGGGAGCCTTCCAATACCTTCTGAATGAGCCTCTGTCAGCCTGCAGGATAACAAACCCACACGGAGAGAGGCCAGCAGTCCCAATGAAACCAATTGAGGCCGTAGATACCTGAGGGAGCGCCCTGGAGAACAGCTGAACCCAGCCCAGACCATGAAGACTGTCCAAGTGGGCCAAACACACTGTATCAAATATTATCTTACAGAATTATGAGAAAATAATAAATCATTGTTCAAAGTCATAAGATCTGGGAGTAGACTGTTCCACAGAAAAATCTGACTGATGTAACCCTCTTTAAAGAAATTCTATTTCCCAGTGATTTCTTGTGCTTCTGTGGCCCACATACTTAGGTTGCCCCAAGGAGAAGGTTGAATGCATGAAGGAAAACGTATGGGCTATTACTGGTATGATGCTATCAGTATTGTTATCTTTATTAATATTTGTTATATAGTAGTTATCATCTGGGAATAGTTGTTATGTGAAAAGCACCGAACCATATTTAAACCTTATAATTTGTAAATAGTTATAATTTTGTGATGTCATATTAGTTATCATGTAATAGTTTCCATCCCATTTTATAAGAACTCTAAGGCACACATATTTTGAATGATTTGCCCAACCTGATGCAGCTGATAAAAATCAAAAGTGGTATTGAGTACTTATTCATTTGATTTCAATATCCATCCTCTTTTTAATTTGCTACTGACTCTGTTATTGTTGTGAAGTGTCCTTAACTGCTGCAAGATAGGAGAGGTCATGGCCTTTGTGGTAAAAGCTCACCAATATATCACAACTAGGGTTGTATCAGGTCAAAGTAGTTGAAAGTCAGAACTAAAGAATTTGAAAATGTACAGATTTTTAGAGACTGTTATAAATGTTCATTAGAACTGTCATAAGAACTTTCCAAGTAACTTCTTAAGGGGTTCTCAGTGATGGAAATTATAATGGTACATGCCTTTTATATTGACAATTTTAATAATGAAATAAATGATATGTAAATCAGTACTTTTTAAGAAAATGTTGGTTAAAGTAATATTTTGAACTCTAAACTTTATTTCCACCATTAAGTTATAAAAGGGCTTTTAATTTTGCTGTTAAACAAAGGTGACAAATTATTTTTTTTTTATCAAAACGATACAGTATTCCTCTATCTAATCTAATCCATTAATAATTGTATGTTATGTTAAAATTATCACCTAAAGACAGAAGCAACTAGAACTAAGTTTATTGTGTGATACCAAATGAAGCAAGAGAAGAGACACTGAGTCAGGTTAGGGACAGGGAGCCCCTCTAACCATCTGTTAGTTAATGACAGCACCTTACTTGAACTTGCACTCTACCCATAGGAAGTGAATCTGAAACCAAACTTTCAACTTCCCATTCAAGATACAATTCTGATCCTGCATGTTTAACATCCTAACTTCCTAATTTAAGTTGAATTTTTTTAACTGTTATATTAATAGGTGAAATTTTTGAACACCATCAAAAAAGCTTTTATTCATTTGCCAAGATCTTGAGTAGTTTGTGCAAGATGCAAGTCAGGTAAGTCTGGGTCTGGGAAAAAGCATCAAAACGTTATTTACTGCAAGAAAGGAGGGTACTACACGGTAAATGGAACACATCTCAAGTGGAACCTCTTGGTTCACAATGGCGGAGGCTAAAAAGAATAATAAGGCCACCTCCAGGGTCAAATATCCATTCCAATTATTTCAGGGTGCTGTATTCATAACCACACAGAAGACCTCCCTCCCCCAACAAGGACTTATGGCTTGTCCTTGTCATATTTCATCTCTGCCACTTACCAGCTGTGCCAACCTAGGTAAATTCCTTCACCTCTCTGAGCTTCAAGATCCTCCTTATAAAATAGGTCTGATATTAAAATATGACAAGTGTATTTAAAGAGTCCTAAGAATTCAGTCCAAGTGCAGTATATGTATATTCCTCACAACAACCTGATGAGGTGCTTTCGATGCCTCCAGCCAAAGGCCACCAGGAGCACACCTGTGGATGAACCAACTGATGTTACTGTTCGTTGCAGTGAGGGAGAAAATTCACTTTGGAGAATTGTGAGGCATCTTAGTAAGAGGGTGTTGGAACCAAAGAAGCAGAAACAGTAGAAGATATCTATTCAGAGAATTACTGCAAGGAATTCTCTTACCCACTTGTGGGGAACTAGGCAAGTCCAAGATCCACAGGGCAGATCATTGTGAGGACACGCTGGCTGGAACTCTCAGCCCAGATGGAAGCTGCAGCCCAAAGTGCAAACTATCCCCTCAGGGAAGCCGCAGCTCTACACCAGAGGCTTTTTAACTACTGGATCCAGCTCACTCAGATTATCCAGGATAACCTCTATTGCTTAAAATCAACAGATCATGAACTTTAGTCATATCTACAAAATACCAATGTTTAATTGAATAACTGGGGACTATAGCCTACCTAACACATAAAACTGATCATTAAACCTGTAGGGTTTGAGCTTACATTAAATGATCTTGAGAAGGATTTAACAGATAGGGGTTTTGGTCTTAACTGGCTTCTGTTAAGAAATGGGTGGTGGGGTAGGGTAGTTCTATAATTGAATATCTTAATGAACCATAAAAGGAAGGAAGACAGTACTGGAGCAAATGCTTTAATTGGTGAAAAAACAGCAGTCGGCCAGGGCTGGGTAGCTCAGTTGGTGACAGCATTGTCCTGATACACCAAGGTTGCAGGTTCCATCTGAGATTAGGTCAGGGCACACACAGAAAGCAACCAATGAATGCAAAATGCATATATAAATGGAACAAGACCCTGGTTGGTGGCACAGTGGTTAAGGTGCCGGCCTGGAAACCCAAAGGTCGCTGGTTCGATTCCCCAGCCAGGGCACATAATCAGGTTGCAAACCAGGTCTCTAGTCATGTGCATAGCTGGTGGCAGGGGAAAGGCAACCATACATTGATGTCTCTCTCCTTCTCTGCCTCTCTCTCTTCCCCTCTCTCTAAAAATAATAAAATCTTTACCCAAAAAATAAATAAATAAATAAATAAATGGAACAAGAAATCTCTCTCTTTCTCTCAAATCAATACAAAATAAAATTTAAAAAAGCAGTAGTCATTAATGTTATTTGGGAAAGAGGTGTGCTTGGTCATTTTTGTGGTTCAAACAATGTTCATGTTCTGTGTGTGTTCAGAGATGGTTATTGAGTGACTTCGTTTTCTGTGTTGACCCATCATAAGTCACAGAGTGACTGTCCATACTGACATTCTGTTAAATTGCTAAGTTCAGCAGGAAAACACCAGAACCTGGCTCTGACTTCCTACCAGACCAGCTCCTGGCAACACCAGGCCCAGTTAATAGCACCAGGAAGCTCCCAGATGGAAACCTTTCCTGTCTCCCCCTTCTTTACAGTCACTCTCACTGTGAGGTAAGACAGTGCTGAGAAACTGAGAGCCTACTGGCAGGGACAAGTTGGCTGACTCCAAATGGGACCCTCATTAAGTTGTGGCTTCCATAAC
>PVIW01015056.1:0-21042 GCA_004026585.1 Noctilio leporinus | reverse complement strand
AAAAAAAAAAAAAAAAGAGGAAGGAAGAAAAGAATAAAGATTGGGTTTAGAAAGGCTGGGGAAGAGAGGAATACTTAGATTGAGGACTGGGAATGGTTACAGCCACAGAGTGAATAGACTTTAATTCGAGAGTAGGGGAGGGTCTTGGGTATTTAGGTGGATTGAGGTATGGGGGGGGATTAAGAATATGTGAGGAGTAACTTTTGCAAAGGATATGTTGGGGATTAATAGTTCATATTGCTCTCGGTATAATTCAGGTGCTTGAGATTGGCAGCAATCCCTTTCCTGATGCTGCCTTTTTTTCTTGGTCAGGACTTTACAGTCTATAGTCTATATTCTAGCCAGTCTTGGCACATGGCAGGGCCTCTGATTGTCACAGTAGGGCTGATTCTGAGTGTCCGCCCCCAGGTAGGCTGGGCCTTCAGCAGCCTGGCTGGGTTTTAGGGCTACAGGTGTTCTGGAGCACGCAGGGAGCCCCCTCCCACTCCTGGCGGAGGTTCCGGCCCAGGATGTGCACCCAGCACTTCTACAGGGCAGCCCGCAACTTAGCTGGTCCCTGTGATGGCTGGCCCCGCCCCCGCCGTTCCGGGAGGAGGCTGGGCCTGTCCATCAACACAGACTGGGGTCTGCCTACACTGTCCCGCCCTTCCTGGGTGGGCACCACGGGCTCCAAACTAACCAGCTCTCCTGGGAGTCCTTTAAGAGGCCTCTGTGATGAGCCCCTCCCAGGCGTGGGCGGTGCGGCCTTTGTCTCCTGCAATGGCGCGTCAGTTACCCCCGCCACTAGTTCCCGGCTTGCTTACTCGCTGCGGAGCCTGGGGGCCTGTATGGTTGCACAGGGCTGGGCCTCCCCCCTCGCAGGGGCTTCTAGCTGCTGTTTACCCCGTGGCCCAGCAGCTCCGTTTTCGGCCCTGTCGCCGCCCTGCTGGTGCACTTCCCGCTCCCCCGCTCCTGCTTCCCGCAGGACTCTTCTCCTCCGCCTCTAGACCCTCGTGGAGTCTCCTCTCCCTGTTGCCGGGGTGAGTCTCTCACAGTCCCTCCCCTGCAAGAGTTCAATTCCGGGTTCCCTACGGCGTTCGCCCTCGCTGCCCGCACTTCTCTGTTGAAACTTCTAGTCACCAGCGAGCCCGGAACTGGCCCCAGTCAAACGCGCCCCTCTGGGCAGAGCCACCCCTGCCCAGATCTGACCTCGGCCTGCCGGCTGGTCGGTCAGAAACACCTCACCTACTGTCCTGCTGGCCTCCTCTGCCTCTGGGCTGTGCTCCCCTGTGTCCAGATGCTGCCCGTTCCAATCCCTAGGGTCCTGAAGCCGTCTCACGCTCCTTATCCTGTCCTCTAGCTGCTCTGGTACTCGAGCACACCATCAGCACTGCTCTCTACTCTGTTGCCATCTTAGCCTTGCAAATACGTTTTCTAGTTTATAATTTAGACCTATGTTAGCTTCCTTTCTTCAATTATATAGGGAAGTTGAAAAGTTATTACTTACCATGTATATGAGGAAGTGTTTCTTTATTGTCTATCACATGTAATCTTATAAGCCCTCTACCTATAGTAGGGGGCAAGATGGAAAAACAATAAAGAGGATCTTGGACTCTTAGTTTACATGGTTTCTTTTAGGTGCCACTGTGTTTCTGGTGTGTGTCTTCCTTCCACAACTTACACTAAGGTGTGGCCTTTGGGGAGGTGATCAGACTCCCCTAATAACTACAGAGGCAGAGGGGAGAACTCAGACCCACACAGTCATTACAAGAAGAACCTGCGCTGGTGACTGTTGAGTAAAAATTAATCCTGTCTGTCATTAAAGAGGCTTCTCCTACCTGCAATCCTGGTTACTATTTGCCTGCAGTCATTGAGTCCCCTGTAGTACTTGATCTGTGTCCTGACCTAGATCTTCTCTAATCATCTTATTAGGACAGCTAGAAACTTCTGGGTTCCTACCATGATTATCCTCTCTTTCCATCAATGGTGTATTATCATTGCTATGACACAAGGCACCATGTTAGGAATGTCATGAAGCCTAGTTCTGGGCTTTCCTACATTGGGTTCCATAAGTAGCCCTTCAGCCTTGATGTTTTTAGTGTACTGATACCTGGCATAATATTTTTACCCATCTCTCTACACTGCCACCCCCTATCTTTTCTAAGGTCCATGAAGAAGAGGAAATATGGAGGACTTTGATCTCTGGTATCTTCATCTTTCTATCTTTCCTTCATGTAATCCACAGTGACCTGAAGAGACCTTTATTAATTTTCACACTTCTGTCTTGAATGAACAGTATCCTACTTGCCAAGTTAACATTTACAACTCATCCAGTTGCAGAGGATATAGAGAGAAAAATTCATTTTTCAGGAAGGGAAGACATATCAAAATTTAGTTTAAAATATTATTTTCAATTTTTGATTAGGTAGATTTTTATCCTTATGATTCCATTTTTGAAAGGCAGATTTGAATTGTAATACATATAAAAATTTACATTTTTAATTGACTGTTTGAATTTTGACAAATAGATATAGCTGTGTGATCACCACCAAAATCAAGATTTAGAACGTTTCATCACCCCAAAATGCTCCCTTGTACCACTTCCTAGTCAAAGTTATCCACCCACCCTTAACCTCTGGGAACCACTGATCTGACTTCCATCATATAATGTCACATAGAGAGAATTATACACTATATACTTTTGTGTCAGCCTTCTCACTTAGCATAATGCTTTTGAGGTAATTATTGCTAATTACTTGTTTATTGTGTTTTTTTTCCCATTTGTGGCTGATGTAAACATTCTGATATCTATTCTGCTATCATAAACTTCTATGAATTCATGTGTAGTTCTTTGTATGTATATATCTTTTTACCTTTCTGGAGTTTACTGAAATGGGTCTACTATTTTGCATTCTTCCAGCAATGTATGAAAATTCTAATTTTTCCACAACTTTGTTAGCTCTTAGGATTTTATCACTCTTTTCATTTTAGCTATTTCTAAAGGGTATATAGTGCAATTTCGCTGTAGTTTTAACTTGCTGTTTCCCAATGATCCTTCAGTGATGTGCTTGTCCATTTTTTTTATTGCTGAAATCTCTGACAAAATTTTTCACCATTACATTTTACTAACTTGTAAGTGAGAGTTCTTTGTATAATTTAAATACAAGTCCTTCATCAGGAATGTGTTGTGCAAATTCTTCCCCCAATTTATGGCTTGAGTTTACTTTTCTTAACATTATCTTTCAAGCCATAGTTTATAATTTTGGTCAAGTCCAATTAATCTACTTTCTCTTGTAAAATTTTTCTTTTACATGTTGTAAGGTCATGGATTTTTTTCCTCATTTTTTTTTCAGTTTTACAATTTTATATTTTACATTGAGTATAAAATAATTTGAATATTTTTAATAGTGTGAGATTTTTTAAAATGTTTTTAAAGATTTTATTATTTTTACAGAGGGAGGAAGGGAGGGAGGCAGAGGGAGAGAAAGATTAATGTATGGTTGCCTTTCACCTTCCTCCAGCTACGGACCTGTCTGGAGACCTGGCTGCAACCTGGTTATGTGCCCTGGCTGGGAATTGAACCAGCAACTGAGCCACCAGCCAGGGCTATGATTTTTTTTTTTTTTTTTAAACAATGGATATTCAGATTGTTCTGGTGCTATTTGTTGACAAACTGTATTTCCACATTTAACATTTTGGCTTTTTTGGGGGAAATCAACTAGCCATTTATGTGTGGGTTTCTGAACTCTCAATTTTTTTCTATTAATAAATATGTCTGTTCTTACACCAGTATCTTAATTACTGTACCTTTATAGGAAGTGGCATGAATTCTCCAGTTTTGCTTATCTTTCAATATCATTTGCTTTATTTTTGGATAAATGCTGTGGTATTTTTCTTTTTTCTTTTCTTTTTTAAAGATTTTATTTCATTATTTTTAGAGAGAGGGGAAGGGAGAGAGGCAGAGAGGGAGAGAAACATCAGTGAGTGGTTGCCTTTCACCTGCCTTCAGCCACAGACCTGGCTGGAGACCTGGCTTACAACCTACTTATGTTGCCCTGGCTGGGAATCGAACTAGTGACCTTTGGGTTCACAGGCCAGCACCTTATCCACTGAGCCACCAGCCAGGGCCTGTATTTTTATTTTAAAATATATTTTATTAATTATGCTATTACAGTTATTCCACTTTTTTCTCCCTTTGCCTCCCTCTACTCAGTACTCCCAACCCCCAGCCCCACTGGCAATGTCCCCTTCCTTAGTTCATGTCTGTGGGTCATGCATGTTAAGTTCTTTGGCTACTCAATTTGATAAACTGTTCTTAATATCCCCTTGTCTATTCTGTACCTACCAATTTGTACTTCATTATTTTTAACTTGTATTTTTTTCAAAAGATTTTATTTATTGGTTTTTAGAGAGAGAGGAAGGGTGGGAGAGAGAAATATCAACGTGTGAGAGATACATTGATTGATTTTCTCTTGCATGCCCCCAACTGGGGGCCTGGCTCCCAACCCAGGCATGTGCCCTGACTGGATATCATACTGGCAACCTTTGGGGTCACAGGTGGGCACTCAGTGCACTGAACCACAGGAACCAGGGCCTGATTTATACTTCTTAATCCCTGCACCTTTACCCCCATTCTCCTTCCTCCTTCCAAATGATAACCCTCCCAATGATGTCCATATCTATGGTTCTGTGTCTGTTCTGCTTATTTGCTTAGTTTGTTTTTTAGATTCAGTTCTCACCTATTAGGTTGTGTAAATTCTGATAGTTTTGAATTTATTGCCATTTTAATGTTCATAGTTTTGATCTTTTTCTTAAATAAGTCCCTTTAACATTTCATATAATTAGAGCTTGGTGATGAACTCCTTTAGCTTTACCTTGTCTGGGAAGCACTTTATCTGCCCTTCCATTCTAAATGATAGCTTTGCTAGATAGAGTAATCTAGGTTGCAAATTCTTGCTTTTCATCACTTAACAATTGTTGCCAGTCCCTTCTAGCCTGCCAAGTTTTTTTTCTTTTTTTTTTTTTTTTTTTTTTTTTTTTTTTTTTTTTTTCATTATTTTTAGAAAGAGGGAAAGGGAGAGAGGCAGAGAGGGAGAGAGACATCAATGTATGGTTGCCTTTCACCTGCCTCCAGCCACAGGCCTGACTGGAGACCTGGTTTGCAACCTGGTTATGTGCCCTGGCTGGGGAATCGAACCTGCAACCTTTGGGTTCGCAGGCCGGCACCTTATCCACTGTGCTACCAGCCAGGGCTCTCTTGCTGCTTTTAAGATTCTTTTTGCCTATTACCTTTGGCATTTTAATTATGATGTGTCTTAGTGTGGTCCTCTTTGAATCCATCTTGTTTGGGACTCTATGCTTCCTGGACTTGTATGTCTATTTTCTTCACCAAATTAGGGACATTTTCTTTTATTATTTTTTAAAATAAGTTTTCAATTTCTTCCTCTTTCTGTTCTTTTGACAAGCCTATGATGATTTAAATATTGGTATGTTTGAAGTTATCCCAGAGGCTCCTTAGCCTGTTATCATTTTCTTTTGGATTCTTTTTAATTTTTGCTTTTCTGATTAAAATTTTTTTTCTTCCATATTTTCAAAACCATTGATTTGATCCTCAGATTCATTCACTCCACTGTTGATTCCCTGTTAATGTTTCCCTATTTCACTTAGTATAACTTTCATTTCTGCCTGGGTGTGTTTTGTGTTTTTGAAGTACCCAATGAATTCCTTGAGCATCCTAGTAACCAGTGTTTTGAATTTTGTATATGATAGATTGCTTATGTCCATTTTGTTTAGTTCTTTTTTTTTTTTTTTTTTTAAGATTTTATTACTTCCAGAGATAGAGGAAAGGAGAGAGGCAGAGAGGGAGAGAAACAGAGAAACATCAATGTATGGTTGCCTTACACCTGCCTGCAGCTACAGACCTGGCTGGAGACCTGGCTTGCAAATTGGTTATGTGCCCTGGCTGGGGAATCAAACCAGCAACCTTTGGGTTCACAGGCCAGCACCTTATCCACTGTACTACCAGCCAGGGCCACCATTTTGTTTAGGTCTTTTCTGGAGTTTTGTTCTGTTCTTTCAGTTGGTTCATAATTTCATTGTCTTCTCATTTTGGCAGCCTCCCTATATTTGTTTCTATGTATTAGGTAGAGTTGTTTTGATTCTCTTAATAGCATGGCAGTCTATGCATGGCTGGACCTCCCTGCTGGGGTCTGCCAACCAGCTAGCCTTGAAGTTAATCTTATCCCCAGTGCCCAGAAAACTGAGCCCACGGGCAACATGGCGTGGCCCTGAACCAGCAGGTGTTGCCTTGGGGTATACTACCTCTTTGTTCTAAGTTACATACAGCCTGCTTTGTTCTAGTGGGTATATAAACCTGCCCCTGCTGTAAGCTATGCACGTTTTCCTGATGTCCTGGGTATGAAGAACCATAGGTAGGCCTGCCAGCAGGGTCCCTCAAGGAGCAGCCCAGCTTTTCAGTTGTTAGCCTGCTGACGCTTGCAATAAAGCACGCCAAATCTCCTGCAGGCTCTGTGCAAGTTTCTGTTCACCACCAGATCAGACAAAAGATGGTCGCTCCATGATCAGAACCTGCAGGTCCGGTCTGTGAGACCTCAAGCCCTAAGACGTGGCCTACTGTAGAAAAGCATACCAGTAAATTGGTTGGAATGGAGCTTTAGGTAATTGCAAAGGCTGGGCAACCTGTGTGAACCAAGTTGATGGTGTCTCCAATATGGTGTCACCACTCTGTGGCTCTGTAGGAAGGGCTCAGAGAGGAGACAGTGCAGCTGCCTGACCTCTGGAGTTGTGCCTGGAAGGGAGCTGTCACTCACCCTGATGCCAGATACTTCAGGTTCTCCCCATATGACACTGGTGGCCTTCTAGCTGCTGCCCTAGGGCTGAAGCCCAGAGGGAGTGAGTCTGCATTAGTCCTAAGTCCTTTGCAAGCCCTATAAGAAAAGACTCCTGAGAACCCCACAATTTCTTCCATTGCTGCAATCCCCAACATGAATTTTACAGCCAGAAGTTATGGAACCCTGGGCTGCGTGGTCTGGTGTGGGTCTGGCATCCCTTGCTTCAGAGGTATCCCTCCTGATTTTTATCCATGATATGTGGGTGTGTGACCACCCGTTTCATGTTTCCACCCCCCGTCCCTCCTATCCATCTGGATAAATGTGACTTCTTTAATTTCTTAATGGTCAGACTCCCATATAGCTTAATTTTCTGAAAATTCTGGGCAATATGTGTTTTGTAGCCTAGTTGTATTTTTGGTATGGTTGTGTGAGGAGGCAATTCATGTTTACCTACACCACCGTTTGACCAGAATTGTTGTTTGCTTTTATATATATTTTAGAATCAGTTTATCAATTTCTAGCTCCCCCCCCCCCAAAAAAAAACCCTCTGCTGGATTTTTTAATTGAAATTACTGAATATATAGATCAGTTTAGAAGATAACATATCTTAATACTAAAGCTCTTCTAATTTATGAAATATTATATATATATATACACATACACACATATAATATAGTCATATGTTCATTTTTTATTGGTACCTTTGAAACTATATTATCTATTTATTTATTTAATATATTTTATTTATTTTGCTATTACAGCTGTCCCAATTTTTCTCCTTTTGCCCCCCTACACCCAGTACCCCATTTCCTCCAGCAATGCCCCACTTAGTTCATGTCCATGAGTCACACATACAAGTTCTTTGGCTTCTCCATTTCCTTTGTTCTTCTTAATATCCCCCTGTCAAATATTCATTTTTAGGCCATCTTTAATTTCTCACAAAACTGCTTACAATTTCTAAAAAACTAAAATTCTTCTCCCATTTTTTACTACTTATTTTTTAACAGCTTTGTTGAAATATAATTCACATACCTTACAATTTGTTCGTTAAATTGTACAATTCAGTGCTTGCAATATATTCAGTGTGGTGCAACCCTCACCACAGTGAATTTTAGAATATTTTCATTATGCCAAATAAGAAGTCCCATTACCCATAGTCATCACCCCTCAATCCCCCCATCTATTTCCACCCTCACTTCTGCACCCCCTGCTCAAGGCAACTACTCATTTACTTTCGTCTCTAGATTTCTCTCTTATGGACATTTCATATATATATATATGGAAATAATTTGTGGTCCTCTGTGACTGGCTTCTTTCAGTATCATGTTTTCAGGTTAATTCATGTTGTAGCATGTATCAGTATTTTATTCTTATTGCCAAATAATATTCTATTGTATTGTTTAAAAATTCAGTGCTCGCTTCGGCAGCACATTTACTAAAATTGGAACAATACAGAGAAGATTTGCATGGCCCCTGCGCAAGGATGACATGCAAATTCATGAAGTGTTCCATATTTTTGATCAATGGAACAGAATAGAGAGCCCAGAAATTAACCCAGGACTCTATGGTCAACTAATATTTGACAAAGGGGGAAGGAACATCACATGGAGTAAAAACAGTCTCTTCAACAAATGGTGTTGGGAGAACTGGACAGCAACATGCAAAAAGATAAAACTAGACCACCAACTTACATCATACACCAGAATAAACTCAAGATGGATAAAGGATTTAAACATAAGCAGTGCCACCATAAAGGTCCTGGAGAAAAATAGAGGCAGTAAACTTTTGGATATCCTACGCAGAAATATGTTTACTGATACTTCACCAAAGGCAAAGGAAATAAAAGAACAAATCAAGAAATGAGACTGTATCAAATTGAAAAGTTTCTGTTCAGCTAAAGAAAATATCAGCAAAATTCAAAGGGAACCAACTGTAGGGGAAAACATAATTGCCAATGATACCTCAGACAAGGGTCTGATTCTTCAAAATATATAAAGAACTAACACCAGGTAGACAGACAGCCCAATTAAAAAATGGGCAAAGGACCTGAACAGACAACTCACTGAGAAAGATATACAAAGGGCCCAGAGGCATATGAAAGAATGCTCAACATCACTAGTCATCAGAGAGATGCAAATTAAAACCACAATAAGATACCACCTCACACCTGTCACAATGGCAATCATCAGCAAATCAACAAACAACAAGTGTTGGCGAGGATGCGGGGCAAAGGGAACCCTCATGCACTGTTGGTGGGAATGTAGGCTGGTGCAGCCACTGTGGAAAACAGTATGGGGTTTCCTTAAAAATCTAAAAATGGAACTGCCTTTTGATCCAGCAATTCCACTACTTGGATTATATCCAAAGAATTCTGAAACACCAATTCATAAGAACCTATGTACCCCTATGTTTATAGCAGCACTATTTACAATAGCCAAGTGCTGGAAACAGCCTAAGTGCCCATCAGTGGATGATTGGATCAAAAATCTTTGGTACATTTACACAATGGAATACTATACAACAAAAAGAAAGAAGGAACTCCTACCCTTTGCAACAACATGGATGGAACTGGAGAGTATTCTGCTTAGTGAAATAAACCAGTCAGTGAAGGACAAATACCATATGATCTCACCCATTACAGGACAATAATGAACAAAACTAACAACAAGCAAAACAGAACCAAATATATGAATACAGTGAATAGGCCTTCAGTGGTCAGGCGGAAGAGGGTTGCGGGGAGGGGGGAGGCATAGACAAGGAAGGGGAGCAATTTAGACAAGAACCTAGTATAAAGGAACCATGGACATGGACAACAGGGGGGATTGACTTTGGGGGGAATTGGTGGGTGTGGAAGGGGACAGAGGGGAGCAAAAAGGGGATGGATGTAATACAACAATAAAATTTTTTTTAAAAAACTTAAAAAAAACATTCATAAAAATATTTTATTTCAGGATGTAGTAAATTTGTTTTCCCTTTCACATTGTGTGAGTATATTAATCTTTTCCTCAGTTCCTTTTCATATGCCCTAAAGATAACAATTGCAGTTTCATTTTTTGTAAGCCCTTTTGATTTGAAATTATCAAATACAAATTTTTAATACTTATTCAGAATCATTTGCAGCCTCTAACTTTCTTTTTTAACAAATAAAACTTTTATAATTGGTTATTGAGGTTTTTTAAAACTTTTAAGTTTAGAAGCCATTTCAATGCAAATATTTTCAGTTTAATAAGGTATTTTTATCACTTATTATCTCTAAACTTCTATTTGTTAAGAGCTTCTTTTGGAAATCTTTCATTATAGGGAAATATTTAATTTGAGAAGAGGAGCTAAGTAAGATTATTTTAAAATGCTGTTATAATCAAAACAATAGTCTTTCTCTTCTCAGATCTTTATCATGCCGTATTTTAATAGTAATTAATGTATGAGATAGTATGATTATCTTACCTTATTTTTACAACCATTTAAGGGTAGGGTAGTAAAACCATTAGAGACAGGGGAAGGCAGAAAATATACCAAATACACAGGTATATTGGTAGCGACTTTCATATATTAACTTACTTAATTTTTATGGCATGATCTTGGATAGATATTTTTACTATATTATAGTTTGGAAACTAAAGCTCAAAGAGCTTTAATGCTCCAGTTTTAATAAATAATAATTTAGTGAAACATTAATATCAAGTGAGAGTCAGATAATTATATGATTATATACTTTACAAAGTGGTCCCCCTGATATTTTCAAATACCATCTAGTACACAGCTATTAAAACAAAATAATGTTGAATATAAACTGTAATTGAAAAATAAAGTTTAAAACATCTCAAATGATGTTCAAGTCAGTCTAATTCCAAAGCCATTGTTTTGTTTTATTTTGTTTTTCTGTTACTGACTTGTACTGTACGTACATGGAGACCACTAAACCCAGAATCACAATAGAGTATATAATGCAGGGGTGGGCAAAAGTACCTTTATATTTGTGACTGCACAAAACACAGTTTATTCATGTATTATTATTTATTAATTATTATATTATTTTCTGTACAAACAACTGTAAACTTATTTTTGCATGCCCCATATATGTCCTACTGATATATCATTATATGGCCAGTAGCATATCTTGTTTCTATACTTTATGACCACATTATAAGGAAAATATATATGTACATAAATACTTATTCAAACAAATGCATCTTTATATGTACATACAAGATCTAAACAAGTCTGTTTATTTTAATAAGTGAATGTCTTTCACGAGAATTAAATAATAGTAAGGGAATTGTTAGGGATTATACATCTTAGCTCTGCTACAGGTTTATTTTGAAATGTCAACAGATTTAAATCTCTTTTGTTTGATTGTGTACGGTAGACTTAAAATAATATATTTTTTACAACACTTATTTTTAACTCTCATTAAAGAGTTATGGAATGAGCCTTCACCCACATGGCTCAGTTGATTGAGCATCATCCCACAAAGTGAAAGGTTTGACCGTTCAGTTCCTGGTCAGGGCACATGTTTAGGTGTTGGCCTAGTCCACAGGTTGGGTGTGTGTGAGAGGCAACTGATTGATGTTTCTCTGACACGTAGATGTTTCTCTTCCTTCTTTTATCCCTCCCTTCCCCTGTCTCTAAAAATAAATAAATAAAATCTTAAAAAATAAGTGAGTAAAAAAAGGTTTAAAAAATCTTTAGGAAATGAGTGAAAAGGGAGAAATAATAGTACTTTTATTTTAAATTAGTTTTGATTTATTTTTATTTCAGTTTTATGTCACTTATTTGGACACTAAATTTTTTCTCTTAAGAGTATTTGTTTTAAAAGGCTATGGGTTTTTTTTTTGTATCTTCATGACTGATGATTAAATTAAATTAGTCATTTTGATCTATAAAAATATGACAGAACTTTGCAAAGTTCAAAATGAACTTCAAATATTCAGCACCAAATATTTTTGCCTAATTAAAGCTTCTGTTTAATTCAGACAGCAATGCATAGTCCTTCATTAAAATTAACACAAAAATGTTCTTTCTTGGTCCTTGGAGAGGATATTATATACAGGCCCCGTTGTGTGGGTTGCAAAATGTCACCAGAATTTATATGCATTAGGTGTCTAATTGCAGTAAATGTAGCATGTCCATATAGGTTTAGAGTTAGAAGGCTGTTTGCCACTTACTGTAAATTACTTGAAATCTCAGTATCCAGAGGCAGCTGTGCCCAGGTCCTTCACCTCTCCCCAGAGATGGCTAAGAAGACTCTTGTTGGACCCTGTCTTTCATGGAGGGAACAGTAAACATGACAGGTTGTTTGGGAGCCATCTGTTTAAAATGGCTGCTGCTTTGTATGCAGAAATGAACTTGAGATCAGTTTTCTGTCTTTCTTCATGGTAACAGCCTTATTTGGTGTCACAACAGGTAGAAGTTGATGGATCGAAACTAAATGTGACCAGCACGTGGAACCTGGCTTCACCCTTATTGTCTGTCAACGTTGATGGCACTCAGAGGACAATACAGGTAAATGCTCTGATGATTTATTTAGAGAACTCCATTAAGTCAAAAATCCTTATTGATATCTATGTGGTTAATACCTACAGATATGATAGGGAAAAGCTGCATTTTATGCATTAGTACATTTTATTGTTGAAAACATTTTTTCTTAATTTAGAGAATCTTGACGTAAGCCTTATTCAGAGAAATCAATGCTTGCTTTTTTCAGGCAAACCAGGAAAGTTAATGTATGATACTTTGTTTTAGATAAAGTGTTCTACATGTTTTTCTAAAAACATTGGATTGGTAATTTTCTTTGCCATTGCAAAATACAACTAACTTTGTTACCTTCCTTTTCTGTGTAATCAAAACTATGTCATGAGAAATTAGAGCTTTTCAGGTTGACTTGCTCTAGTGTGTTAATGTCTTTTAAAAATTGAGTAATCTTAATTTATTAACCTTTCTCTACTCCCTCCTCCAATATAAAATTTCTTCCATTAAGGAGATACCTTGAAATCCAGAGTCTTTGTAATCAGTGATCTCCATTTTGAAGTAGGAAGCTATCAAAAGAAATTCTGCCAAAATTCCTTTAGCTCACCTCATAGTTAAGATTCAGAGTTCCAGGAAAAACAAAACAAAACACGATGCAAATAAAAACCATAAACTATAGCATTAGATTCTCATTCCTTTTTTTAAAGATTTTATTTATCATTATTTCCAGAGTGAGGGGACTGGGGAGAGAGACAGGGAGGAAGAGAAACATCAGTGCATGGTTGCCTTTCGCCTGCCTCTAGCTATGGACCTGGCTGGAGACCTGGCTTGCAACCTGGTTATGCGCCCTGGCTGGGGAATTGAACCAGCGACCTTTGGGTTCGAAGGCCCGGCTCCTTATCCACTGTGCTATAAGCCAGGGTTACTCCTTTTTTATGAAAATATTTTTAGATATTTAAACTTGTTTTTACACAGGAAACTGATTTTTAAAACCTAAAGAACTCAAAGGAATCACAGGCACAGACTATTCTATACCAAACTCATATGTCCCTCTTTCTCTATTAGAGACTATACAGCAGAGGATTCCAGAATCCCTCACTAAGTATTTTATGACTAAACCAACTTCCAAGCCAGGTTCAACCTGTATGGTTTTAAGGAACAGTAAACTCTCAGTAATGAGCTCTATACTTTAACTTTGGTTTTGTAGTGTGTGTGTGTGTGTGTGTGTGTGTGTGTGTGTGTGTATGTGTGTGTGTGTATGTGTGTGTTTAGAGAGAGGGGAAGGGAGGGAGTAAGGGAGGGAGAAAAATATTGATGTGAGAGAAATACGTTGGTTGGCTGCCTTCCGTACACCCCGCTACTGGGTACCAAACCTGAAACCCAGGCACGTGCCTTGATTGGGAATTGAACCAGCTGCCATTCAGTTTGTGGGACAATGCCTAACCAACTAAGGGGGTTTCTTTAATATTCTAAGTTTGAGGTTAAAGGATTTGAAAGCCTTGAAAAGTATCACTGCATAATTTTGTATCACTTAGGTCCAGTTAGTGTGTCTTCACAATGCATGTTTTTTAAATAGTTGTTTATGTTTCATAGAATATACCCTCCACTAAAGGTGCTAATGGCCCAGGCATTTCATGTGATTTGGCCAAGGGCACATAGTATGACCTCTCAGTAGTGAGTAGAGAAACATACAGAGTTCTACTATATAAATCTTTGTATCATGATATTTTGTGCTTCCTTCTCAATGATAATGTGACAAACATGTCTTAATGGCATGTTTGCATAAAGTTTCTAGCAATATTAACACTGGATATGTATTTAGAATAATCCACAGAAGTATTTTTTGGAGCTTAGCGATAAAGTTCAGTCAATTCTTTTTTATCCTTGTAAGTTTTTTGCTTAAAAAAATTAATGTGAAATAACACCTCAAGGTAGACCCCTTGACTCTTTGAAGGTCATTGCTTCCAGTTAAATGCTTATTCGAAGGAAATAAACTGGAGGAAGTGAATGGAATGCTGAGAAAAAAAAGTCATTTACCTAAAAGGAAACAGTAAGGAAAGTTGTTGCTTATCAGAATAGATTAATTTTATTTACTTTCTATGGGTGTTAGAATTCAGCGTTAACTTTTTATCTCCTCAAACTGCTAATAGTTATAATAATAACACATAATGCCAGATACAATGCTAAACACACATTAACTCCTTTCATCTACACAAAAATTGTATAAAGTAGGTACTATTATTTATACTGTATTAAATGAGGCAACTGAGGCTCAGAGAATGTGAAGTGACTTGCTCAAGTTTCCATATCTAATGGAGAGTAGGACCAGTCTTGCTGAGGGTTTATTTTAAGCCTTACACTATGCTTATTAAACTAAGTAACTCCCTGTGATTACAGTGCTAGGAAGAAGCTGAGCAGAAATTTGAACTCTGAAAGTGTGTCCCCAGACTGTATGTTGCTAACCACTATGCTATTGGATTGGCCAAAAAGATCATTTAGTTTTTTTTTAAATAAAATAATAACGACACATTTTTCATTTTCTCCAAACTGTACTGATTTGGATATTTTGAGTATGTCATCTATCTCCCGCATAATAGAACATTGATTATTCTCATTTAATGTCTCAATTTGATCGCTAACTGTGGAGCATCTTCCAGCATGAAACTTCTCAAACCATTTTTGACATGTTTTACCAGTCATAGCACCTTCTCTATCTACTACACAAGTTTTGTTTGTTTGTTTTTGTATTTCTGTTGCATTTTTACCTTTCTTGAAATAATAAAGCATAATATGCTGAAACTGTTGCATCATCTATCTTCAATATGAAAATGGCTACAAAAAATTCAACTCTTTTGATAATTTTTTAAAAAATGTAGGCTGATATGACAGCTGTCACAAAACAATAACAATTTTTCAAATGAACTTAAGAACAGCTAAATGCTACTAGAGCCATCTTATGAAAAACCCCAAATGAAATTTCGGCCAACCTAATAATATATAGTACTTTTCAATTTTCCCATAAGAGTTCTTCAAATAATAATTTATCCCTCATTCATGCTTTAAATTAATAATGCTCAAACTTTATTGTGCTTCAGAATCAACTAGAAGTCTTATTAAAGCTTACATTGTTAAGATTGATCCACAGAGTTATTCCAATTTAGTAGGTCTGGCCTAGGTATGCATTTTTAAGTTCCTAGGGAATGCTGATCCTGTGGTCCAAGGTCCACAATTTGAGAACCACTGCTTTAAACCTTGCAATTAGTCAGTAAGCTGGGGAATAATGAACAAAAGTGAGGTAAGTAGGAGCCAAATCATTTGAAACCATGTTAATTTCGTAGTGTGGATTCTACTTTATCCTAAGGCCAGTGGCACCCATGGAAGAAATGTAACCAAAGAAGTGATTATGTGAACAGAATTGGAGTTTAAGAAAGAGCTCTAATTTTGGTTGCATTGTGGAGAGTGGATTGAAGAAGAATGAGACTGGAGGCAAAGGGATAATTTAGGAGGTATTAGAGAAACAGATGAGAAATCATTTTGTCTAGACAATATTAGCAGTAAGAATAAAGAGTATTGTGAGACAAAGAGAAAGAACAACAGGATAAAGAACTGGTGGCTTCACAGTATTCTTTGTTAACTTCTTTTCTACCTGCCCTTAAACATGGGCAAATCTTCAAGGTTTATTTCTAACTCCTTTTTTCCTCTATGCTGACCTCCTGGGGTACATTGCCCAAGAGTTTCAGCTCAATACCTCCAAGCAAATAACTATGAAGTTATGACTATGTGTTTGGATTTCTTATGTAGTTTATGGTAAATTTGGAGAAGAACACTAGGATGGATATTACCACAGGTATTTCAAGTAAATTTACAGTAAGAACTGATGTTCTTTTTTTTCCTGGATTTTTGCACATACATTTAAACTTATTATTAAATGTTTATATACACAAAATAGTACATATTAAGCTCATAAAGGCCAAAATTTATACAATGAACCTGTTTACCCACCACCTAGATCAGCAATTTTTAATTTATCTCATGGCACCCATAAACTAATTACCCCAAAATCTGTGGCACACCAAAAAAATATTTTTTTTTGCCAACTTGACCAAAAATATAGGTATATTTTTTATTCATTCACACTGTACCGCTGTTGTTGTTGGCTGTTGTAATTTTTTTTATATGACATCTAAGGGAAAAGAGGTCAGTGCCCCTGACTAAACAGTCAGGTACTGCACGTTTTAAAAATTCTTGCAACACACTGGTTGAAAACCTCTGATTTAGATTTAAAAAGTAAACATTACAATGCATTACTTTTCTATGAGCAGCTTCTTAACTAAATCCTCCTTCTTTCTGCCCTCAGAGGTAACCACTATCCTGATTTTTCAAGTTTCACTCCATTTCTTTTCTTTAGGGATATTTACAGAAATGGTAAAACTATAAACAATGCATCATTTAGCTGTTTGTGTTTTTGAGCTTCATGTAAATGTACCATACTATTTATGCTTCTGTGGGTTGCCTTTTTCTCCAGTATTGTTTGTGAATTAGGTCCATGTTGATGCATGTAGGTTTAGTTTATTTTCATGCTATATGTTATTAAATCATATTAATATACCACATTTATTCTTTCACTCTGAAGTAAACATTTATTTTGTTATCACAAATAATTCTTATATGAACATTCTTCTAATATATATTTCCTCTTGAAATATGAGTTTTTCCAAGGAATATGCCAGTAAAATCGTGGGGTGTTGGGGGCAATGCATTCTAATCCTACACAGTGATACCAAACAGTTTTCCCTATGTTGCCATACCAATTTACTTGCCTACCAATAGTGATGATGACACTAATAACATGAATAATAAACTAACTTTATTGTATACTTACTAT
Source organism: Noctilio leporinus (assembly GCA_004026585.1). Lineage (NCBI taxonomy): Eukaryota > Metazoa > Chordata > Mammalia > Chiroptera > Noctilionidae > Noctilio > Noctilio leporinus. Next base: position 3,861 of record PVIW01015056.1, on the reverse strand, counting down.
GTCAGGTACTGAGTCTTCTAAGCATGTCTTTGTGTTAATTTATTTAATTCTCATAGCAGTCTAATAATGTGTATGCTAGTGATTTCTCTCATTTTATAGTTGAGAAACTGGTAGGGAATAACTTCCTTATCCAAGGTGTCTGCTGGTAAGTGTAAAAGCCAGAATTTGAACCCAGAAATCTATGCCCTTAACACTGCACATCCTAGTGAACCTCTAGTATCTATAAACTAAAATTTTTTCTGACTGGTGGGTTTAAATGGTATCTCTTGGTGGTTTTAATGTATATTTCCCTGACAAGTAACAACAATGAGCATTAGAAAATATTGTTATCTATTTATTTTAAATAGTTACTGATAGCCTTATTTTCTCTTCTGTAAAATGCCTATTCATGGCTCATGCTCATTTTTTAAAAATTGAACTCTCTTTTTCTTCACTATTCATATAATTTCTTTTATATTTTGTGGATTGTGATCCTTTGTTAGTTATATGTGTTACAGATAACCTCTCCCAGTTTGTAGCTTGTATTTTTACCTTTTTAACTTAATCAAGTGAAGTTTTAAATTAGAGATTTAGCCCTGGCTGGTGTGGCTCAGAGGACTGAGCACTGACCTGCTAACCAAGAGGTTTCAGTTCAGTTTCTGGTCAGGGCATATTCCTGGGTTGCTGGCCAGAGGCAACCACACATTTGTGTTTCTTACCCTCTCTTTCTCCCTCCCTTCTCTTCTCTCTGAAAAATGAATAAATAAAATGTATTAAAAAAATAAATCAGCCCTGGTTGATGGCACAGTGGATAAGGTGCCAGCCTGAGAACCCAAGGATCACTGGTTCCATTCCCCAGTCAGGGCACATAACCAGGTTGCAGGCCAGGTCTCCGGCCAGGTCCACGGCTGGAGGCAGGTGGAAGGCAACCATACATTGATATCTCTCTTCCTCTCTGCCTCTCTTCCTGACCCCTCTCTCTGAAAATAATAATAATAATAATAAAAAGTTGGGTCACAAACATACTGTCCCTTTTTAAAAATAAATAAATAAAAAATAAATCAGAGACTTAGTATCAGGATTTTCACTCCTTTCCTTTATGGTTTGTATATTTTTGTATTGGATTAAACAATCCCTGTCAATTCCTACACTCATAAAGATACTTGCCTATTTTTTCTTCTCAACTTTTTAAATTGTGTTTTTTTCACATTTAAATCCTTACTCTCCCTGAGATTGATTTTTGTGTGTGCTATAAGATCCAGTTTTACTTTTGAAAATGGTTAACCAGCTGTGCCAGCATTACATACTTCTAGTCATGTTTTCCTCCCCCTTACTAGCTTGCTACCTTCTTACATTTCCAAACCCAACATTCTTTAAATGCTTATTGTTTCTATAAAGTATTTCTCAATTAAATGTAAACCAAAAGGTGATTTTTCCCTTAATATGAAACTCTGATTATTATATTTGATTTTATGGGCTCTCTGCCATTCAGTCTTTAATTTTTTATTGATCTCTAGGAAATCCTTAGCTACTTAAAATGTTTGTGTGTTCGTATGTGTGTTTTGTGACCAAGGGTATCAGATAATATTTGAGATATACCTTAGGAAAGTGTGTTCATGAAATGGGAGGTGGATTGGGAAGTATTCAGACAGGGAAGTAATTCGAGCTAAGCATGAGAAAATAGATTGGAGGAGCCAAGTTATGAATGAAAAGCTGATCCTGGGTCCTGGGGTGGGCAGCACACTCCATTCTGAGTCTTTAGGTGGCACCAATATGACAGTGCTTGCAAATTTAAGAGGGGTTGTGCAAGTTTCCAGCCTAGGCTAGAAACCCTCATGGCTTTTGGCAGCTGGATGTCCAGACGCAGGTGGTGGGGTGATTTTGGTGATGACAGTGTGGCTGTTGTCTCAGTGTTAGTACACATAAATGGGGAGGTGAGTATGGGGGCCACACAGGCCTAGAACAGATGTCCTGGTGGACCTGAGGTGAAATCCTGTTGAACAACAAAACTTTTAAATGACTTGCTAGCGTTATTTCTATATTGAAAATTTCTAATTATGCTTTTTTATTTAAAAAAATTTTTTTAATTGATTGATGTGAGAGAGAAACATTAACTTGTTCCAGCCATCCTGCGTTCATTTTCACTGGTTGGTTCTTGTGTGTGTCCTGACTGGGGAAAAACCCACAATAGTTTGTGCTTCTCAATTTCCAATGGAGATACCATTGAGACTAGTTTTTCCAGAGGAAGGTAATGTTAAACCATAACTTCCAACCCTCCATTTCCCCCACCCCTGACAACCACCATTCTACTTTCTGTTGCTATATTTTGGCTACTCTAGAAACTGTAACTGAGTAAACAGGGGCCCCTACATGTTGCACCTTGGTGTATGACCTAACAATTAGCGTTGAGAGAAAGCTTTTTATTTACATGATTCTCACCTCATGGGTGCTGGGAGCACTTTGGCTCTCTCAGAGCCGTGTTCCTCCTTGAGACCCAATGCTTCCCTTGCTTCCCACCGGCAGTGAGCCAAAAGCAAGCCCTATAGTTACCCATCCCTTATCTGTACTTAAGCAGGCTGCACAAACAGGCATTTGGACCCTCTGGACAGTACACTTGTGAGTATCAAAGTTGCCATCCTCTCTCCTTCAGGATCTGGGGTATATTGTCCTCAGCAGCAGTATAATAGTTCAGAAAAGCATGTGCCATGTTACAGTGGATCATGGTGAAGCTGAGGGACCAGATAGAGTCGTGGTCTGCCAGGCAGAGTCCTTGGTGACTTTGGAGTCAGCTGGAGCTGACACGCTCTAAACAGCAGCAGCAGCAGCAGCAGCAAGCCTGCTTCCCTACCAGCGTGCATCAATCACATGGCCAGATCCTCCCTGTGAACCACAGAACTGCTTGCTGCTTCCCACGGAGCTGCTACATCATGGCCCCTACTTCCCCTCCTGGCTACCTGCCCTTCCTTTAAATCCTGACTTGGAACTTCCCGTGTGTGACCTCATCTCCAACAGTAGGCTACACTTGCCAGTTTCCCTGTATTGCTTACTTTCTTTTGGCTGCCCTTTGTAGTCAGGGCAAGAATGACTCAGTGATCCCCTGGCTATATCACGTGGCAAGATACATTCTGAAAATCAAGTACACACCTTTTGCCCCAGGGTGGTAGCACAGCTTATTATCCAGCTACCAGCTTGTCCTTTTGTTATGCAAATATGTTAACTACAGTACCATTAGCTGCCCCTTACCTTCTCCTAACCATGGGCTGTGGGGGGAACATGTCTGTTTGGGGGACCTCTTGCTCTGCACCCTGTTTCAGTACCTCATGTAAGTGGAATCAAAGTAGTTGTCCTTTTGTGACTGACTGGCTTATTTCACTTAATATAATGTCTTTAAGAATTACCATGTTCTAAAATGTATCAGAATTTCTTTCCTTTTTAAGGCTGAATAATATTCCATTACATGCACTCTATATACCATGAATTTTAAAATCCACTTATCTGTGAATGAACATTTAGGCTGTTTCTACTTTTTTAGCTATTGTTAATAACCCTATCGTGAACTTGGATGTACAAATGTCTAAGTTTCTGGTTTTGGGGTACATACCCAGAAAAAATGGAATTGCTAGATTATGTAGTAATTCTGATTAATTTTTTGAAGAACCATCATACTGTTTTCCATAGCAGCTGCACCATTTTACACTCCCATCGGTGATACTCAAGGATTCCAGTTTCTCCACATTTTCACCAATACTTGTTATTTTCTAGTTTGTTTGTTTGTTTGTTTTTTTAAATTTAATTTTAAAGGTTTTATTTATTATTTTTAAAGAAAGGTAGAGAGGGAGAGAGACATCAGTGTAGGGCTGCCTTTCACCTGCCTCCAGCCAC
>PVIW01015055.1:0-21038 GCA_004026585.1 Noctilio leporinus | reverse complement strand
CAAATCTAGTAATTTCTGATTGGGTGTCAGACAGTAAATGCATAAAAAACTGAAAAATCAGATAAAGTTATATTTTCCTCCAGTGATAATTCCCTTTATGCTCTAAGATAAGCCCCTTACAGAATTTATCAATTTAATTTATTCAAGGATTTGATGGAGCTAGAGCTTCTTCTACCATTTTATTGGCCAGTGATAGTGTATAACTATGGGCTAGGTGTACAGTCCATGCCCTGGATTACAGCCCTTGTGTGCTGAGCAAGACAAGACTGCTAAAACCTCCCTATTTATTTTCCATATGTACTTGGCTTACTTTTTAGGCCTCTCACTCCATGATGGAACAATGTTTAGCAATTGTCTTATAGGAAAACTAACACATTATCATTGCTAGGTCTCCATTATTCCTTTCTCACCAGGACTGAAATCCTTCTGCGGACTCATTGTTTTTCTTTGATGCTTTGCCAGATTTTCAAAATATCTGTTTTTCTGACCTTCAGAATTGACATTCTGCCCGGAAAATTCTCTTCCTTGAACTCTTGCTTTATCCCCAGAAAAAGCAGATGGCTTTTGGCAAATGTGGCTTTAGAAAGACAGATTTCTCTGTCCTGAAATCCTCCACTCTAAGGTTTTATTGCTTCAGAATGTCTCTAATATGTTTGAAATGTTTTAAATACATATTATTTACTTGTTCATTAGATAAACTTATGTATCTAACTCTCCTTCCTACTCCTATTGACGGAATTACATTTGGGTTTTATATTTAAATAAACAAAACTTTATTATTTACTTTATTTTTATGATAATGTTATCCTAAGAAAATTTTGACAATCACAATGTTTATATATCATTTTTGGTATATATAAAATTATAATGCATATGTATATGAAAAATTAATTAACAAGTTAAAATTATGTCATATCTTCAAAAACCCATATAATTTCCTTTGAATAGTTATATATATACTTAATTGAAACAATATCTATTATTGTATAAAATTCAAACAACATAAATACTTTTTTAAATAAAATATTTTAATTTTAATTTTTACTTATTTATTTTTAAAAGATTTTATTCATTATTTTTAGAGAGAAGGGCAGGGAGGGAGGAAGAAAGGGAGAGAAACATCAAGGTATGGTTGCCTTTCACCTGCCTCGAGCTACAGACTTGGCTGGAGGCCTGGCTTGTAACCTGGTTCTGTGCCCTGGCTGGAGAATTGAACCAATGACCTTTGGGTTCACAGGCTAGTGTCAATCCACTGAGCCACACCAGCCAGGACTAAATACCTTATTCTGTCCTTTATTCCCACTCCTTCATTAGAGTTGAATGTAATATTTGGGCTTTATTATACCTGAATATATGTAAAATTATTTTAAATAAAAATTAAATTATGTTATCAACATTGTTCTGCAGCATTTTTTTCATCTACAGATATTTTATAGACAACTTTAATAACTCTTGGGTTGTTTTCATTCCTGAAATGTCAAACATTAAATATTATAGAGACATCATAAGACAATTGATTTTTTTCTAAACTTTTCAAATATATAAATGAAACAATAATTTTGTGTATATATGTATACACACATATATATTTTATTGTTATGTAAGCATTTTAAAATTTACTCTTTATTGTATTTTTCCATTTCTATTTAGTCCCCTTATATCCCCTTCCCCCAGCAATCACCACACTGTTGTCCATGTCCATAAGTCCTTTTTCCTTTTTTGCTCAATCCCTCCACCCCCTAACTGCTCTGTGCCCACACTAGCTGCCATCTGCTCTCCATCTATGAGTCTGCCTCTGTTTTTCTTGTTAGATCAGTTTGTTCATTGGATTCCACATATGAGTGAAATCATACAGTATTTGTCTTCCTCTGACTGATTTTTTTCCCCATATGCATAATGTTCACCAGGTCCATCCATGCTGTTACAAAGGTAAAACTTTCTCCTTTTTTATTCTATACAAATAAAGTATATGTTTGTTTACACACACACACACACATATACAGTCCAATCTCATTAACTGCTACACTTATGTTCTGTGAAGTGACAGCACACACTGTTGTTAGTAAATTTTAAACCATTTCTTCTCTGGAGTAATAGGGTGTTAATTAAGTTCCTTTGAGCCTCTAGTACAGGGGTGTCAAACTCATTTTCACCAGGGGTTCCATCAGCCTCATGGTTGCCCTTAAAGGGCTGAATGTAATTTTAGGACTGTATAAATGTAACTATTCCTTAACATTTAAGAGCAAAGAGAAACAAGGTGCCAGGCTGAAAGTGCTGGGCCAGATAAAACAAGGTGGAGGGCTGGGTTCGGCCTGGGGGCCTTGTGTTTGCCATCCGTGCTCTAGTCATATTTTCATCAACCAATTAACATATAATTGTGTGTGTGTGTTTCTATTTAGAACCACATTTAATATATATTAAACATATTTAATATTTCTTACAAATAATTACATGCATTATTTCATTATAATAAAACACTAGCTGAGAAAGGTTGTGTTTTCCTGATCCTGGGTTATCTGGATTTCCCCTTCATAACAGTGCTGTATACTGTGCTTTATTTAGTTGTCCATTATCTCATAAATCCACAAATTTAGCCATTTTCCACTTTTTCATGGCTTCATCACATACTATACATATTACTTTATTACTTACCAGAGTAAACTCATACACAGATGAATAAAAATCCTCTTCTTGGCCCTGGCTAGTAGCACAGTGGATAAGGTGCTAGCCTACAAACCCAAAAGTCGCTGGTTTGATTCCCAGCCAGGGCACATAACCAGGTTGCAAGCCAGGTCCTCCAGCCAGGTCCGTAGCTGGAGGCAGGTGGAAGGCAACCATACACTGATGTCTCTCTTCCTCTCTGCCTCTCTCTCTTCCCCTCTTTCTAAAAGTAAAAAATAAAAAAATAAAAAATTTTAATTCTCTTCTTTTTTCTAGGTACACAATATTTTTGATTCATTAATGTTGGACAAACAAACACAACCTTATAACTCATGCCTACATGTGTGTTTTCACCATAGGCCGTATCACAGCCTTGTGTTTAGAAACACTGGCTATCCTTCAGCACTATGATTGGGGCCATTTGTTTGAAATTATCAATATACAGCATGAAATGAGAAAAACATTTCTCATTTGACTAGATCACAAAAAAGATACTTACCTAGCTTTTGGGATAGACCTCATACATACAATGCATTGGTTATTTTCTAATGATAAGTTATCAGTTTAATTATAGCTTAATTAAAATAAAAGGTGGGGCTATGGCTGGTGGCTCAGTGGATAGGCACAGGCCTGCAAACCCAAAAGTTGCTGGTTCAATTCCCAGCCAGGGCACATAACCAGGTTGTAAGCCAAGTCTCCAGCCAGGTCCATAGCTGGAGGTAGATGAAAGGTAGCCATACCTTTCAGGGATGTTTCTCTCCTTTTCTTCCTCCCTCCCTGGCCCTTCTCTCTAAAAATAATGAATAAAATATTTAAAAATTAATAAATAAAAATAAAATTAAAAAATGTGACTGTGTAAGCACAGCATTTTGACAATAACACATACTAATCACTTTTATATAAACTTCCTTCTCACTATTATAAACTGTGTGCTCCATTCAGTTTAGCATAAAGAAATTGAGGAGACATTTGATGAGATTTTATAGAAGCTTGATTGTTGGAAAACTTCTTTTCTTTTTTTTTTAATTTTCATTTTTTTAAAATTTTATTGTTGTTGTATTACATCCATCCCCTTTTTGCTCTCCTTTGTCCCCCTCCCCACCCACCCATTCCCTCCAAAATCAATCCCACCTGCTGTCCATGTCCATGGTTCCTTTATACTAGGTTCTTGTCTAAGCTGCTCCCCTTCTTTGCCTCTGCCTCCCCCCTCCCTGCAACCCCGTTTAGAAATATTTATAGAGAAGAGAAAACTCAATTACAAAAGTGTTATGTCCCTGGCTGGTGACTCAGTGGATAGGCACTGGCCTGCCCTGCCCACATTTGTTAAATTTCCCTAAGAAAGAAGAGGCATACATTGTGAAATTCTCCATTGTAACTGGAGCAAGCTAATTATCAATGATTTGCCAACAGGATCTTTCGGAAGTGGGCTGGAAGGAAAGAGGAATAATGGAAGAAGCAAACCTTCTGAAAATAAGATGTATCACCACAGGAAGCTCAAAAGAAAGAAACTGATCAAAGGAAAGGAATCCAGCTGTTAAGGAAGCCTGAGTTTCAGGGATGTGCATAGGGGATGAATGGTATGTCACAAAATAAACTTGAAGTCTTTTCATTAAAAATTATAACTATTAGTTTTTCTAATAACAAAATACTGAAAGACAAACTAAAAGTTACCAAACAAAATAAAAATTTGAAAATTAAATACTGATATGTTTTTTAGAATATCATTAGTGGACATGTGTGACAGTTTGCCTCCTCCAATCTACGTAGCTGAACTGCAGTTAGGCTCTGCTGATAACTGCTGCTCCAGTCAAGGCTTGTACGTAGCAGTGAATAAGTGACAATATTCAAAGTGAGAAAAAAAAATACTGAGACTGATACCATTTTTTACATTTTGGGAAGATACCAATATATTTTTAAAAAGCAATGGCCAAGGAAATGCATACTTGCAATTAATGACTGAATTGAATTCCTTGCTGTTCCCAGTGAAGAGGATCACACTTAGAAATAAAACGTGTTCAAACGAATCTTGAAAAAACATTTCTATCCTCAGTCTAGCTACTAATGCTTTACTTTATATCTCTGTGCTTTAGCATCTTCTCCTAAAAATGAAGTTTCTCAAACTGTCTTTTAAAATCCCTGTATGCCAATACCAAGATCAGAGTCAATTTACAAGTCTCATGAGCATCCTAAACTCTCTGCATTCACTACACTGTACAGATGTATGTATGTGGGGGTATGGAGTAGGACATGTAGAGATGTGATAGCTGATTCAGTATCATGTTCACCCAATCTTTTGTATTAAGCTGTGTAATCTAATCTACCTATATAATGCATTCTATTATATAAACAGAATGGACTTTGTGGATACTTTTGCTTGATTAAAGATAAAGAGATGTGAATGATTCAATAATCAAGTTGTGACACATCATGATAATATGTAATAATTCCTTATGACATACAGTAAATGTACACATATAACACTTTACATGCAACAATAAAATCACACTCTAAACTAGAATTCAAAAAGCACGGGTGGTATAAGAATTTAGTAATTACCTGGTAAGTACTCATTGGCACACTATGGAACATGATTCACTTTAGTATATAATATATTTAACTTTATTTATTTTAATTTTTAATTTTTTTATTTTTTAAAAGATTTTGTTTATTATTTTTAGAGAGAGGGGAAGGAAGAGAGACAGAGAGGGAGACATCAATGTATGGTTGCCTTTCACCTGCCTCTACCTATAGACCTGGCTTGCAACCTGGTTATGTGCCCTGGCTGGAAAAATGAAGCAGTGACCTTTGGGTTCACAGGCGGGTGCTTTATCCACTGTGCCACCAGCCAGACCTAATATTTAACTTCAAAATAAAGAAATAAGATCAGTAACACTGTCTGTGGCTATTTATCTGGCTTTGAAAAACTAAATTAGAAAAATGACTATAAACATAACTTTAACTTAATAAAAATTGCATATAAATTTATTATTTCTGCTACAAATCATTGTTACCCCTTTCCTAAATATTACCACCACTCCCCTAAAACACATTAACCTCTAGTACTCTGTTTAGTGAACCATCTCTGAATTCTGTTACGAATCTGCTGGGTTTTGACACTGTAGATTATGGGGTTCATCAAGGGTGGAAAAAGGATATAGATATTGCCCATGAGGACATGGACCACGGGTGAGAGGTGCTTTCCGAAACGGTGCACCATGGTCAGACCAATGATTGGAATACAGAAAACCAGGACAACACAGATGTGGGAGACACAGGTCTGCAAGGACTTGAGCCATTCTTCCTGGGATGCAATAGCCAAGACAGAATGCAAAATCATGATGTAGGAGACAAGGATGAGCACTGAATCCAAAAACAGAGTGCAGATGGCCAGGGCTAAGGCATAGAAGCTGTTGAAGCGAGTGTCAGAGCAGGCCAGCCTGAGTAGGTCCTGATGCAAGCAGAATGAGTGGGAGAGGATGTGGGGGAGGCAGTAATGGAAGAACTTTAGGCGAACAATGGGAGCAGTAATGAGCAGGAAACTCCTTCCTAGAATGGCCACACCAATGTTGATGATTCTGGTATTGGTGAGGATGGCTGTATACCTCAGAGGATTGCAGATTGCTGTAAAATGATCAAAAGCCATTGCAAGAAGAACTCTCGATTCCATGCTTGATAGACTATGAACAAAAAATGTCTGTGCAATGCAAGCATCCAAATCAATATCTTGGCTGAGCCCCCAAAAGGATCCCCAGGACCGTGTGCACCGTGGACAGCCCCATGCACAGGTCAGTGAGGGCCAGCATGGCCAGGAAGTAGAACATGGGCTGGTGCAGGCTTGGCTCAATCCAGATCACGTGCAGCACAAGGCAGTTCCCTGAAAGTGTCATAGCATAGATACAGGAGAAGGGGATGGAGAGCCAGGGATAGTCCTTTCCTAGGCCAGGAAAACCTGTAAGAAGAAAGGTAGACTTAATGACTTTGAAATCTGGTTGAACGAACATTGATCTATAAAAAGAAAAGGATCTCAGAGTAGAATGTGTATAACTGCTGTGTAAGATTTATATGTATTTTCCACTGTCTTAATGTAAAGTCTGAAATAACAGCTATAATTAAAATGGTTAGATTAACACAGTTCTTGTGTTCTTTCAGAAGCTAAATTTGTTCCAAAATGGTAATGAAATTAATTTATGGCTACCCATGAAGCCTCCTTGCTAGTAAATCTTTGGTCCCATCAGAGGAATCAGTGTCTATGCTCACAACATCACCATCACTTTCTGCCTCTATGCTTTGTGTTACAAGCAGCAGAGAAAAACACATTTTCAGCTTTTGAAATAATAAAGTTTAGCCCTGGCTGGTTGCACATGGATAGGGGCTGGCCTGCCAACCCAAAGGTTGCTGATTCAATTCCCAGCCAGGGCACATAACCAGGTTGCAAGCCAGGTCTTCGGCCAGCTCTGTGGTTAGAGGAAGGTGAAAGGCAACCATACATTGATGCTTCTCTCTGTCTCTGCCTCTCTCTCTTCCCCTCTCTCTGGAAATAATAAATAAAATCTTTAAAAATAAATAAGTAAAGTTTAGGCATATAAAGTGGAAAAAAGAAGCATATTCAGGTTATTCACATTTAAAGCACAGTGAAATAAATTAGTCATGATTATGGGACATGAGATTAGTCCCTGCTTATTACATAAGCCACAGAGTAATTTATGAAAGTCAATTAATAGCCATGTTGTCCATTCTGACATCTATGTTTCAGGGGCTTACTAAAGAACAACTGTTACTCATGGCAGAGATGTTCTTGACAATGTTGAAAATGGAGATTACTCTTCTATTTTTGGAACAGCAGCAGGTACAAGAATAGAGTTACTGGAGGAAACCTGGAACCTGGGAGCTGCCGTGTTGCGTGATGCAATGACCTGTGCTCCTTTGGAAGAATGAGGGAAAACCCACAGGCAGTGTCTGCAAAGCAACCTTCCTCCATCAAGTTTTCAGTGTCCTGAGAAGCACAAGTTTATAAACATAATTCCTTCATCCCGGGAGATTTGAAAATGAGCATTGAACAGATTGTTTCAGAAACCTCTAGTCATTTGGTTCCTCCCAGACCAGTCTACTTTTCATTTAAAGGACATAGTATTTCATTTTATTTCTCTTCATTTCAGCTGCATTTTATCCCTCTCTTTGTTTGAGCCCACTGCTGTAATATTCAAAAAGTTCATGTACTGGCAAATATAAAATGCTGTTTATGAGTCATCTAGGTTTGGATCGGGTTGATAAACTTTATAAGCTACTTAAAATCTGAATCTCTATTTTCATAACAGTATAAGTGAGGGTTTTTTTTTCTCTCTCTCTCTCTTTGTTGTTGTGTTTTTGTTTTTGTTTTTGCATTTATCGTGTGCTGGGAATCTTAGTATTCTATAATGACCAGAGTTAGAGTATTTTGCTATCTAATTTAATTGCTAGAATTATTTGAGGATCACCATATTTATTTTCAGAGGTAGTAGAGCATAGCAACAAAGGATGTGCTTATAAAGCCAAGTTTCTGACATGAAGACCATTCTTCAAAGCCATTGAAAACTGTGAACTGGGCAGGACCCTTAAGCTTTTATCAGTTATCTCATCTAAAATGGGGAAAATAAGGTCAACAATTTCATAGGGTTGTTTTGAAAATAAATTAGATGACTATGTAAATAGAGCATTTAGAATAGTGAAGATACAGAGAAACCCCATAATAAAAACAAATTGCTATTATATCCATTTTAGATGTGAAAAACTGAGGTCTCAATCACAATACTTAATAAGGTAGCCATAAGCCACAAATGGTTATTAAGTACATGAAATGCAACAAGTTCAAATAGAGATGTCACAGAAGTAGAAAATGCAAACTGAATCAAGGACTTAGTGTAAAAAAATGATTTAAAATGTTTCTTCAATAATGCTTATATTGACTAGTTGTTGACAATATTTAAGCTAGATTAGGTTGATAAAATATTTCACTGGTCACCTATTTCTTTTTATTTAAAACATTTAAACCTATGGAAATGACTCACATTGTATTTCTATGGAATAAACTGCCCTAGAGATATATACTTAGAAACTTTTCACTATTATAAAGTTATAATTGCATTAATATTGTTCCAAATATTTTACACATCTTTTCACTGTAATTAAATAAAGCTATTTGTTTTCTATGTTAAAAAATAAATTCAAGGTACTTTGTTGAAATTATTTCAAGTCATTCAACTGGAAGAGTCATTTTCAATGTGTTGAAACAATACTGTTTAGAAACACTATAGAGAAACTTTGATTTCCTTTAATAGCTGGGCATGAACACTTGAAAATCCTATTGTGCTTAAAGTATAGCAGAAGGAACATAGTCAATAATATTATAATAACCTGGTATGGTGTCGGGTAGGTATCAGACTTATGGTGGGGGTCACTTCATAAGGTATAGAAATGTCTATCCACTACACTACACACATGAAACTAATATAATATTGAATGCCAACTGTTATTAATAGTTTTTAAATTATTTAAAAATGTACATGTGAATGGAAATTAAACCTAGCAGATACATTTCTATAAAACTTTGTTTTAATTGCCAGGAGCTAATATTTGAAAGGTAATGAAAACTACAGGGCTACATGCCAGAATAGACATTATCTGCATAGGCTGGAGTTGTTGATTGATGGTGGAAATTCAGGACTTGCTTTCTCAAACTTATTCAGGCAACAGAGGCAAGCTGGAAAAATTGGAATCAAGCCCCAACAGGAAACCAACATATTGACTATATGTCATTTAGAAACCAATGTGATGCTTAAGGCAGCTTTTTAGAAATTATAATATTCTAATTTTACATATTTTGTTATTAAAAATATGTACTTTTAATGAGCCAAAAATTTTTTAAAAGAGTTTACCATTTTAAGAGCCACCTTGGAAAACTTCTAAAAGCTGCTTATTAGGAAATGGCTTTGAATATTCTCAGTGGAGACAAATGTAGCAAGAAATGTCATTATAATGAGATATCAAACAGGAAATGATCCCTTGGTAAACTCTTACAGTAGCAGTACTTATCTTTAAAAAACTGAGATGTAACCTAGGCAGTATTTAAAAAAAGATGTTTACTGCTTTAGTGTGGCATATTGCCTGGAATCGAATGCTTTAAATGTTGTTGTGTATAGTTCAAAACACAAAGTGGGATTTGTGATAAAATTCTATATCTAATATATGAGATTCACCTGTGCCCCAATATAAAGAACTCTTAATGTGATGAGAAAGTAGTGTTGTGGCATGAAAGGGTGAAGGGCCTGTAATTTTTCAGAAGTAAATTTAGGTATAAGGCCTTAGTCTATGGAAAAGGTGTGTATAGCACTCAGATTTGCTAGCATCACTTCCTTACTTTTGGCCAGGGCTCTTACAGCATTTAGGAGTCTGGCTCTGATCAGGCAGTAGAGAATGCCTCGCATAGCTTGCTGCCATCCTAACAAGCTGGATTGAGCTGCCAAAAATGACAATCAGGGATTTATTAAGAAATCTTGGTCAATGAATTGATTTTATCTATCTTTTCTTTTTAAGTTTGTCATGGAACTTGAAAACCCAATATTTACTTCCTAAGATTTTTCCTTTTGATTTAATGCTAAGGCATTGTTCATAATTTGTGTAGTACATTTGATTGCTGGCAAATCAATGGCATTTCTAGCCTCTAAATGTCTAGAGTTCCATAAATTTTCAACATCAGCTGAAGGATCTCTTCAATTATATTTACATGTGTTGTAAATATGTGAATATATTTTTAGTTTGGGTAATCTTCCAAAATACAAAGCATTCCCAGTTAGATAGCAGTGATTTTGAATTATTGATAAAATGTTGGAAATTTTAAATATTTGATTTTATGCAAGCTTATTAAATATATTTTTGTGGAAACTAAAACAAAAAAAGAAAGCAGTTCTAAGAGGGAAGCTTATAGTTCTACATATAGCGAGTGTATTATTATTTATCAGGTTTCTCTTTTAAAATTTATTCTTTTAAAAATCTCCCTTTTTATACTTTCTTTTCCAAAATAAAGTATTTATATAAATTATTTGCTATTCTTCAGGGAAATTTGTCTCTTCTAACACAATTATCCATTAGTTCAACTAATTCTTATATTATTGCAGACATATGGGTATTTATTTTAATTTTAATTATAATCAACTTTATTTCATTGCTCACGTTGTTACAGGTTAGCCATTGGAATCTCTTTCAGTTGGCTCCTATGTCCCTTTGTCATACTTCATCATTGTGTGTATACTGGTTTGTTTGTTTTAGCACTATTACTTACTAGCAATAAAAATGTTCTGGGTTCATCTTAAGTATTTCTTGTCCTAGAATCTCAGACCTACCTTCAGAGACTTCTCCAAGAAGCCCTGGTTCATCTTATTGGAGAATGGTATTAGATACCAGGTTGGTTTTTGTTCCTAGGTCCTCTCAGATTACAGAAAAAGGAGCCATATGTTTATATCTTAAAATGTATACACAGAAATATCCATAAATATTTCCATATATCCATCTGACCTTACATTGAGCTACACATGTGTTCATACTTATGTCTAAGAAGTTAACCCATTATTGCATGGATCATCCAATCTTCTCTACTTTGCTTGTCCATAAACTTGCACTATAACAATGAGAAATCTGGCACCCACCATGCATGATCCATTTACTTAAATTGTTCAACACCAGTATAAGTTTTTAATGGTTTTAAAATTGTTAACTGATGCCCCCACAGGAAACAGGTATACATGAATATGTGTAGGCCTTTTGCCTTCAGTCTTCAATTCCACTCATTTTGAAAGTTAATTGAGTCAGCAATTTTCTCTCAGCCCTTTCCACAAGGTTGGTTAACATATTCATACTACAGTTTTTTTTTTTGTTTTTTTTTTTTTCTTGTTACAATCTGCATTCGTTCCTGGGATCCTCTGCTTTTTAAATAATTTTTATATTTTGTACACATTAAGGTACCCTCTTTCTGTTGTACTTTTCCAACTACTTATCCTAAAAAGAATATTTGTTTTTCAGCTCCTTTAGTTGGGTTGTGGTAAGGTGTGGGGAGGGGAACCTTTCTATAATCTTTCAATTAAAAATAAGTTTTTTGGTGGCCAATTGGCTCAGGTGTTTTTCCAGTTGTATAGCCCCTCCCCCCAGCCCTCTATTCTCTTCCCTGACTTCAGGGCCTCATATATATTTTCTGAAGCCCTGACACCTGTTGACTAGGTATTTTACCTTGATCAGCTGACGTAGAAAGACTGGAGATGGTTAGAGTAGAAAGGATTCTCTTCTCCCCTATGGGATGAGGCCTTGATAAAGTCATTTGTAGGAAGTGTAGGTCTTTGTTATGGAGTAGGTTCTGACAAATGATTGCCCTTCTTCTTTCCTCTTCTAGAGAAAAGGAAAGAAAGAAAGAAAAAGAATTAAATAAAGAAAAGAAGGAAGGAAGGAAGGAAAGAGAAGAAAGAAAGAGAGAAAGAAAGAAAGAAAGAAAGAAAGAAAGAAAGAAAGAAAGAAAGAAAGAAAGAAAGAAAAAGAAAGGAAGGAAGGAAGGAAGGAAGGAAGGAAGGAAGGAAGGAAGGAAGGAAGAAAAGGAAGAAAGAAAAGGAAAGAAATAAAGAAAAAGAAAGAAAGAAAGGAAGGAAGAAAGAAAGAAAAGGAAAGAAAGAAAGAAAGAAAGAAAGAAAGAAAGAAAGAAAGAAAGAAAGAAAGAAAGAAAGAAAGAAAGAAAGAAAGAAAGAAAGAAAAAGAAAGAAAATACATGCCCTGGCTGGTGTGGCACAGTGGATTGAGCTCCATCCTAGGAACTGAAAGTTTTCTGGTTCCATTCACAGTCAGAGTACATGTCTAGCTTGCAGGCCAGGTTCCCCATTGATTGTTTTTCTCCCTCTCTATCTCTCTTTCCTATCCCTAAAAATAAATAAAATCTTTTTAAAAAATGTTGCTGGCCCATCTGACCGAGGCACAAAGGCTTGCTATTTTCTAGGGCCTTCCTGCTCCTCCCTTAAGTTTGACTTTTGTTTTCACTGTGCTCTTCCCTTTCCTGTTTGTGGATAACAAGCTTCTGGTTTACAGGGTGAAATCTGCCCACAGCGGCCCGTCAGGCTGGGACTCCAGAACAAGTGAATAGGTCCCGTTGCCAGAAAATCTGGGGGTGAGTTTCCTTCTGCTCTCTGTGCAGTGCCTGGAGGGTGGTAGCCTGCCAGGAACTCTGTCTTCCACTGTTTCAGAATATGGGGCACAGAACCTCAGACTCTTCTACCTCGGCCACCGTAGCCAGGAGCTCAAGGGACATCCCCTTTGATGGTACCCTGGGCCCAAAGACTCCCACAGGGCATTAGTGGCAGGGTTGGCCCTGGTAGAGTCATGATGGAGGGTGATGGCCCTGGAACAGGAAAGGAGTGGGGCTTGGACATTCCCCAGTTGTTCTGGGGTGTGGCTGCAGCAGGGGGATGGGCAGGCAGAGCCAGCGCCTTCATGTTGGAGGGAGATGGGTTCCTGTGTGGGCAGAGTAGTGCCTCGGTCACCAATGTCAACCCCATCCCCATATCTCTGCCTCAAGTGAGAGTTCAGCAGTTTTCCGCTTCAGGAAAGAGCTCCTTTGTGGTCTATGTACTTCTAAAATTTCTTCTTTTGTCCCATGTATTGCGATAAGTTCTGTTAAGTCCTTTAAAGCCTGTGCAAGAGCCACTTAGGAGAGGAGCCCCCTGTGCCCTTCATCCCTAGGGTTCTCCTGGGCATAAGTCATGTTCATTTTGGAAGGCAGACATTTTGTGGGCTCAGCTCTCTGGCACAGGTCCCCAGGATTAGGGAGCCTTATGTGGGGCACAAACCCATAGGTCCTCAAGGTTGGGCGAGGCATTCATGATGTCCCTTTAATGCAGATGCCACTCACATTTCCATCTCTCTCTCCCTCTCCCTGCCTGCTCTGGAGCCCTGGAGTCACTGCTCAGGCTGTGGGGGGCAGCCAACCTCCATCTGTGAGGACTGAAGCTCCTCTGCACTTTGCTCTTCTGTGTCCTGTAGCAGCAGGTGATTTGACCTAGGTCCTTGTAGCCACACTAAAAACAAATTCTTCAGCCCCAAGGCAGAATGTTTGCTCTGCCTTGCCTTCTCTATAAGCTCTTCTTGTGTCCCAATTTTGGTTGGATCTTGATATGATGACGAGTAAGAGGTTCCTACCCCATGTTTGGGTCATGCTTGAGTCACAAACAAGGCTAGGCATCACTTAATATCAAGCCATGATGCAATGTTTGCTCTGGTCTTACTGTTCTTCAGAACCTGATCACCATCTCTGCAGCTGGGGGCTACTTGAATATGGCCTTTAGGCTTTTTCTGGTACCTGGACCATTAGCTGGAATACACTTCTGGTTCTTCTTCAACTTGATTCCTTATCAGGTTCCCTTGATGTGTGATGAACATGGCACTAGAGGACAGTGTTAGCAGATCTAAATTCATCTTCATACAGCCTTTATGACTTTTCCCATCCTGGCACAGAACAAAGAAAAAACTTATCTCATACTGCACATATTTCTTTTACCACCAAACTTTGGCAACTATCAAAGCATTAGTATCTACTGAGAATTTTTTCATTCTTTTCTTACTGCTTCACAGTCTCATTTACTTGGAGCTCCTGAGAGAACTTTCCAGCCTAGGCTGTGGCCACAGGTCCATATTGAGTCCAGGTGGGAGAATGAGCATCACTGTGCTACCACTCTGCTACCCTCTTTAAGTGACCACCAGCATCCCTTCCAATTTGGGTGGTCACTCCCAGTCATATGACCTGATAAAACTGCCAGGTCACTTAGGCAAGCTAAGGATACAGGAAACAGGACCTGCCAACAATGCCTGCCTCAGGGGAGCTCTCAGTGACGGCCTTCACAGTGTTGTAGAAGGCACTTGCTCTCTCAGCCTTTCAAGAAGCCAGACTTAATAGTGAAACCACTATAGGTGTTGTAAGCCTAATGCAGCCAAGTACTAATTATCTTGTGAAAGCCCATAAGCACAGCATTCAAGGACCTAAAAGAGACACTGTTGGTTATAAAAGTCACCACCTGTTTATGAAAAATGAAGTCTAAGCTTATTAACTGGCATTTGAGCTCTATAGGAAGTCCTCCTTGCCAAATTCACTTTCCACATCAGGCTATTTCTGTGATCAATAATACAGCTTTGCAAGGCAGCTAACCTTCTACTTTATTGTAACATCATAAGTTTCTCAGAAAACAAAAGCAAAACCAAATACCTAATATATTGGAAAAAGTAAGCCAATATTACCTCTACAGGAAGAAAGAACCTGATGTTGACTCTTTGACCCCAGGTAGTGAATCTAACTGCCAATCTTTTCTCTTATCCCATCCTATGTCTCACTGTCATGCCCTGCTCTCCATTTGTTTCATCACCTTGTCCTAAAAGTGATCATCATTTCTCCCCTGAGCAACTGTGCATTCATCCTCCTCTTCTCATTTCCACACTGGATCCGTCTTATACACCACCACCCAGGGCAAAGCTAATTATGTCCCGCCTTCTCTGAGGGGAAAATATGGGTAATTTCTTTTGCTCTTGCAAAAGAGCCCTTAAATGTTACATAACTGAGGAAGGGAAGTGCCATATATCATGGTCACTATAGGTATATGTGATTCCAAAGGCCTACCCTTTTTCTACACATCAGCTACACTGCCATTTCCAAACTCAGACAAGATGATACACTTTTCCCGAACATATAATTTCTTTACCTAATATATTTTTTCCTCACTGGTATGCTGTATTTCCTTTGTCTTCTTCAAGCTTTCAGCTCAACCCTTGTAGACAACTCTTTATCTGCCCCTGTTATTTGAATTCCAACAACATGCATGATTCTCTAGCAGTTTATTTCACATCAGCTTGATGGATGATTATTTAATTTACTGTTACTTTCCAAGTGTATCTCAGGGCCATAGTGGTTTAAACTCCTCTATTTAGATTCACCTTTTTGTTTGTGGGTATTACTTTAGTTGTTAACATGTAATTCATAGTCATTAAGAATTAGTTGAATGATCTTACCTAATATTTTGAGACTTCTTTTCCAGGACAGATATTCATTGAATCTGTGTTCTTATTTCTCCAGGGATGTGACTTGTGTGATCTTATGAATATATTTATCCTATCTCCTTTCATACCATCCAGGAACACACACATTTGGGGGCTATTATCAATGTTTTTGGCATATTTCCAGGCAAGCATGAAATTTTACCATTTATCAACTTAAGTCTCTCCAGACTCTTCCAAGTTACCTCTTTTGTCTTTGATTAACTCAGTAAGGTAGGAAGAGACCTCTAAGGAGGCCCTGAATACATTAGGTTCATCATAACTGTGCATATTAAATATAAATTATCTTTGTAAGTCACTCAGAATCTCTATGTACACAAATTATAAAGTGTTTTTCCTTGCCAAATACACAAACACATTGTCACATATTACATCATGATGATAAGAGAAATCATTTTAAACATACAGCAAATGATGTCAATGGTTACCCTCGAAATAATCAAATATATGGTTATTTTGATAGATGAATATGTAAGGAGAGAGTAAACTTAAGGAAGAGAGTGATTGTTACCTATATGCAGGGCAGAATTGCATACTGACAGAAGAGCATGCAGATAAATTCAGGCACATAACTGGCCTGGTACTTTTATCATCTATGTGTTTTGTCCATGAGAAAGAGGAAGCAGGTGAGATGTTGGGTCACACAAGGATCTTAGTAGAGAGTCCTCAGGCACTCCTGTTCTGTGAAAGTAAAGGACAATAGCAACCATTGCAAAGATGAAAATGAAATTTGTCATATCAGATGAACTAAGAGTATTTAAAATTGTTATGAAGTGTCTTTTACCAGTTCACCAAGCTCCTTTCCTTCTCCCTCTACAGTTTCTTTTTTGTCCTCCAATATTTGTTTTTGTCCTGTCATTGATTTCTACACAGTTAGTATCACTTATTCTTATCTTTTTTTACTCTGCTCCTTCAACCTATTCAATCTGGCAGAAAACTGTAAGCCAGCAGAGCCTTGGATCAGGACAGATAGGAGCAGGGAAACAGCTGCAATGGCTTCAGGAATCCTGGGGAACATCAAGGAGGAGGTGACCTGCCCCATCTGCCTGGCACTCCTGACAGAACCCCTGAGCCTGGACTGTGGGCACAGTTTCTGCCACACCTGCATCACTGCAAACAAGGAGTCCATGGTCAGCCAAAAAGGAGACAGTAGGTGCCCTGTGTGCCGAATCAGTTACCAGCCTGGAAACTTGAGGCCTAATTGTCATGTGGCCAACATAGTGGAGATGCTTCAAAAGGTCAAGTTAAGCCCAGAGAAGGAACAAGAGAGAGATCTCTGTGTGCACAATGGAAAGAAAGTCCTGCTCTTCTGTAAGGAGGATGGAAGGCTCATTTGCTGGCTTTGTGAGAGGTCTCAAGAGCACCGAGGTCACCACACATTCCTCATGGAAAAGATAGCCCAGGAGTACCAGGTAACAGACCAGAATGGAGGGAGGACAGGGCAGAAAATGGTGCTTGATGGGAAATCTCTACTTTGCCTTGACTCTACTTACCTTGCCATGACAGCCCTCAGGCCTGTGATCAGGTTTCTCCCTATGCTCACCTTGCAAGGCCAGAAGGATATTTCTGTGCATTCCACACAATTACAAAATAACGAGCAGACTCAAGTAGAGGTAGATATTTTTATCTTGTGCTAATAGGTGGAGGTTTTGTGCCCAAGCAATGCTGTCATTGCCCCTTTAAATAGGATGGGTAAGCGGGCAGCTGGGTGGATCTAGACCTAAGTTCATTCATTACTATAGGATCAGGTTTCTTCCTCTAGGACAAAGAATCATCTTTTCCTGACATGGGAATGCTGACTTCTATCACCTTAAAGAAAACATTTATTGGCACAGTAGGTTCAAGTCACAAATTCTAATAGCTGCTTCACAGTTCCTGTAAACTCTAGTCTCTTCAAGAGAGATCAGCCAGATTTTCCCCCATTTGTCCTCTATTCTGATGCTGAGAAAGCCTTTAGCTTGATTCTGCAGTGATTCCTCCTCACAGGAACAGCTGCAGGCAGCTCTGTACAGGCTATGGGGAGAGCAGCAGCAAGGTGAAAGGTTGGAAGCTGACATCAAAGAAAAGAGAACTAAGCCCTAACTAGTGACACAGTAGAGAAGGCACTGGCTTGAGGACCCAAAGGTCACTGGTTTGAATCCCAGCCAGGGCACATAACCAGGTTGCAAGCCAGGTCTCCAGCCAGGTCCATAGCTGGAGGCAGGTGAAAGGCAACCACACATTGATGTCTCTCCTACCTTATGCCTCTCTTTCTTCCCCTCTCTCTAAAAATAATAAATAAAATCTTAAAAAGAAAAAGAAAAAAGAAGAACTTCTTGGAAGGTAGGAGGAGACTCTTCCTGAGGGAGGTAGACAAGAATATGGGCAGGACCTTGGGTGTTCATCACAAGGGACTCCCTTCCTTCTTGTTCCTTATAGTCATATGTATAGTCATTGATTAAGCATTCTTTATACTTTTCCCTATAGGGTTGGGGCTGAAATAGAACCTGTCACAAATTATCAGATATTTGTAGGTTAGTGATTCTCAGAGAGACCCTGGTGAGGATGGCTAGTGAAATCTGTATTCATTCCTGTCATTATTTTGAGACTATGTTTAACTCTTCCAGGAGAAGACAGTTTCCAGTGGTTCATGGGTGTGTTCTCTGGTGTTCAGTATTAGGTCAAGGTTGGATTGGGGGTCAGGAGTAATGCAGGGAGGCACAAGAATCCTGGACAGCTATGTGAAAGCTGAGCCACACCCAGGTGTCCTATTTTGCTTAAAGGATGGTTTCAATAATGCAGACTTAAGGCCATTATCCTGGAATGTGTTGAAGATAAAATAATAGGAAAAGCCAGCTTCCCTGAAATTGTTCACTTTTTTCTATCTCTCTTCCCTGTGAGAACTTCCATGTCAAACACTTCATTTTTCTGGTTCTCAGTCTCTGCCTGACAGCCTGAGTCCCTCTCTCTCTTTCTCATTCTTGAAGAACCAAATACAAAGTGAGATGCAAAGTGTCTGGAATTGTTATAAAAAACTGAGAGGCATCCTGAACCCTGAGGAGCAGAAGGAGCTGCAAAAGCTGGAGAAGGAGGAGAAAGGTATTCTCCATGACCTGGAACAGGCTGAGACTGAGCTGGTCCAGCAGAGCCAGTTGTTGAGAGATCTCATCTCAGATCTGGAGCACCACTTGCAGGGGCCAACAATGAAGATGCTGCAGGTAAGACTTGGGAAGAAGCTCCAGCATCTGAAGAAAACTTAAGACTTAAGTTTCATGCTCTATTGTGTGGCTGTGCTGTTACTGATGGTGACACTGAGGTTCCCATTGTCTTGTAGTAATCATTTTTCTCATCTATTTCAGAAGTTATAGGAGTTTTTGAATGCATGAATAACAAAGGAATTTTTATTAACGTATCAAGTGCGGTGCAAAACTTAGACTGTGGAGAGAAGATTTATTGTTTCCAAATATATTATACATATAATCCCTTTTGTCTGTGGGCTAGTCTAGGACATTTTTCAGATGCCTGCTCGTGACTCAAGAGTTTTTATTTTGTTTTTTCTCAAAGAATGAGTTGAGATTTTTCTCTCTGTATTTTTGAAAGCAGTATATAATAGTATTATTTTTTTAAGTTTTGTATCGTTTCTTATATCAGTTTTTGATAATGTACATACTTGTAGAAATTCGTCCATTCTAAGTGTCAGATTTGTAAACATGTAGTTAGTTATTATAATCCTTTAGAAGTTCTTTCATTTCTATAGTACTTACAGTAATGTCCCACCTTTTATTTCTTATTAGGTGATTTAGTTCTTTATCTTTTTCATTTTCTATCTTTTTTTTTTTGGGAGGGGGGACAGTTCAAGTTGGTTCTGTGTGTTTAATTTTATTGATGTTTTTCAAGAATAAATTTTATCATTTTTTGACTTATCTATTTTATCCTTCCTGTAGCATTGATTTCTGTTCCTACTTACATTGTTTTCTCTGTGTTTGTGTATATTCATATGCATACATGAGTGTGCATATGCATGTGTGTGTGTGTGTGTATATGTTGTATTTATTTATTTCAAGATTTTATTTATTGTTTTCAGAGAGAAGGGCAGGGAGGAGGGAAGAAAGGGAGAGAAACATCAATGTATTGTTGCCTTTTGCCTGCCTCCAGCTAAGGATCTGTCTGGAGACCTGGCTTGCAACCAACCTGGTTATGTTCCCTGACTGGGAATTGAACCAGAGACTTTTGGGTTCACAGGCCAGCGCCTTATCCAGTGAGCCATCAGCCAGGGCTTGTTGTATTTAATTTGATGTTATTTTTCTCATTTTTTAAAGTCAGGATTTAAACCACTGATTTAACACAATTTTTTTCTATTATAGTTTTTTAAAATAAAGCTTTTATTTGTTTACTTTTTAGAAAAAGGGGACAGGAGGGAAAAAGAGAGGGTAAGAAACATCCATGTGTAATCAGTTGCCTTTCACATGCCCCCAACTTGGGACCTGTCCTGAACCCCAGGCACTTCCCTGACTGGGAATCAAACCCATGACCTTTCAGTTCACAGGCTGGTGGTCAATCAACTGAACTATAACAGGCAGAGATTCCTGTTACCATTTTAAAGGATATAAATACATTGTTTTGCTATATTCTATATATCCGTATTATTTACTTGTTATTTTTTATTCAATATAACTTATTTTCAAATTTTCTTTGTGATTTTCTTTGGTCAATTCTTGGTATTTTTGAAACTATTGTTCAATTTATGAACATTTGATGGTTTTTTACCTTTTCTTCTGTGTATTTTAGTGTAATTCTTTTCTAATAAAAACATATATTTTAGGAAAGGAGGAAGTCAAACTGTCATTATTTGCAGATGATATGATAGTGTACATACAAAACCCGATTGGCTCCACCAAAAACTTAATCGACCTAATAAGCAAATTTAGCAAAATAGCTGGGTATAAAGTCAATATCCAGAAATCAAAAACATTTTTGTATACCAATAATGAAACAACAGAAATAGAAGTGAAAAAACAAATCCCATTTACCATAGCAACAAGAAAAATAAAGTATCTAGGAATCAACTTAACTAAGGAGGTCAAAGACCTGTACTCAGAAAACTACAGAACAATGAAGAAAGAAATCAAGGAAGACACAAATAAATGGAAGCATATACCATGTTCGTGAATGGGAAGAATTAACATCATTAAAATGTCCATACTACCCAAAGCAATCTACATATTCAATGCAATCCCAATTAAAATACCAATGACAGACTTCACAGAAATAGAAAAAATACTTCAAAAATTTAT
>PVIW01015054.1:0-21047 GCA_004026585.1 Noctilio leporinus | reverse complement strand
GTACACCTATGTTCATAGCAGCACTATTTACAATAGCCAAGTGCTGGAAACAGCCTAAGCGCCCATCAGTGGATGATTGGATCAAAAAACTTTGGTACATTTACACAATGGAATTCTATATAGCAGAAGGAAAGAAGGAACTTGTACCCTTTGCAACAACATGGATGGAACTGGAGAGTATTATGCTTAGTGAAATAAGCCAGTCAGTGAAGGACAAATACCATATGATCTCACTCATTACGGGACAATAATGAGCAAAACTAACAATAAGCAAAACAGAACCAAGTATATGAATACAAGGAATAGGCCTTCAGTGGTCAGGGGGAAAGGGGTTGGTGGGAGGGGGGAGTGGGGAGGCAGAGGCAAGAAAGGGGAGCAGCTTAGACAAGAACCTAGTATAAAGGAACCATGGACATGGACAACAGGTGGGATTGACTTTGGGGGGAATGGGTGGGTGGGGAGGGGGACAGAGGGGAGCAAAAAGGGGATGGATGTAATACAACAACAATAAAATTAAAAAAAAAAAAAAGGTGGTAAGAAGGAGGCTTTGGGCACTACCATTGGGTCAGTTATAGTCCCCCAATAGGAGGAACTGGTCAATTACAGACTCCAACAGGAAGAACTGTCCATTACAGATCTCAGCAGGAAAGAAAAAAGCACACCATCTTATTACTGCAGCAGAAGAGCTCCTTCCCTGCCCAGTCACTTAGCCAATAAGAAAGCATCGCACCCTGAGCTCCCCATTTCCTCTCTCCTCCCAAGCACTTGTGTTTAAAACAACCCTCTCACCTTCCTCCCTCTCCTCTAGAAAGTCTCACTCCTCTCCTTCGCTTGGTGACTTGCCCTACAGATTTCTGCTATAGCTTATAATTCCTCTGCTATTCCCACTTTGTTGGTCAAATACCTGGCTATTTTATTTTTAAGGTCAACGGTGGCCAATAGAAGAAGTGAAAGAGGCCACAGCAGGCCACAGGGACAGAAAATTCGGATTTGGAGTGGTAGCCCAGTGCCAAGCCCAGGCCACGGCAGCCCCCACACCTACCACACTCATCAGCAGCTTGTCGAACCACTGCAGCTTGAGCTCAGACTTGGACCACATGTCGGGGCGCAGCGCGGTCTTCAGGAGAGTCACACATCGGCGAGACAGCACCTCTCCAGGGGACCCGGCAGTGTTGGTGTTGTCGTTCACCTGGAAAGTCACTCCACTCAAGCCCACATTTCACTTCACACGTTTACCTTAATTTTTATGACGCTGCTTCTTGCCCACACCCCATGGCCTTGCATCCCAGGTCTCAACTCAGCCACCTCCTCTCCCAACTGACCCCACCGGGCCCTCGCTGTTCAGGGGACCTCCCCACCAGGCCCCTAACCCCCTTGCAGTGAATCAGGGCTGGCTTGCAATCATTGGTGTGACTGATTGGTTAACGTCTAGGGGTCCCTGAGAGCAGGACCTGTGTTGCTCCCCTCTGGAGCTTTCACTGCAGCAGGCAGGAAAGCAGTGGTTCAGTAGTTTAGTAGAAAGATTTTCCAACCACTGCGCTGCCAGAATGTTTAAACGGGTAACACCTGACTATTCTGTCAGGGGCACTGACCTCTTTTCCCTTAGATAGTCAAACAAAAAAAATGACAACAGCTAACACAATAGCTATCCAGTGTGAATGAATCAAAATTACACCTTTTTTTTTTTTTTTTTTTTTTTGGTCAGATCTGCAAAAAGAAGTATTTTTTGCTGCAGAATTTTAATAATTAGTTTATATGTACCATGAGATGAGAAAGGCTGAAAATTGCTGATTTAGTAGGGTTTTTTCAGTATTTGGAAAGCCTCAATAGTACTGCAAAAATGTACTTTTTTTAGTGATTATAAAAACTTAAGATTCCCAAATTCTTTAAAACTATTTAGGAAAATTTCATTTACAATGTTTTTATAAAATATAAAAATGAAAATTTCTAGAAAGATTCCCAGTAACTCCATGAAAATACATTCTGATATGAGTGGTAGGTAAATACAAATTGTTAAAGCATTTAAATCACTGAAAGTTGTGTTGGACCATCCCAACACCTTTATGAACTACGTTAAATAATTTGCCTGAGATCACTGAACAACCATATTTCAGGAATACCATGATTCCATCTCCAGGAAAAGAAAAAGAATATTTCTTAAAAATCGTATAAATTGTAAGACAAGGCAGAGTTCAGAATTATTAACACATCATGAAATCAGTGAAATTTGGTATGAAAGTGACAGAACTAGCTGTCAGACCTTGGTTTGTCTATTTCTCCTTTGACTAAATTGTTACAGAGAACAACATTCTGGAGTTAATCAAGGAGTCCTTGCTCTGAAGAATCCCTAGCACATGAAATTCAAAGCCCGCACCTGGCAAGCCACTCGGATGAGGAAGTTCACCACAGTGTCCGTGTGCTGCTTATCAATGGGCTTGGCCAGAAGGGAATCTGCTCCGGGCAGGGACTGGCTCCTCCCAAACACCTACAAAGGCAAGAAGAGTCTTCTCAACAATGCACTGCAGTATACAGCACTGACCTGTGCAGCCCCCCAACATGGGACAGACAGATCCACTCTGGGCATTGGGGATACTAGAGGCAGGCATGGTGTCTGCAAGACAAATATAAACAACATAGCCATGAAGAAAGTGATGGGTCATGTGCTCGAGATTGGAAGGGATTGTGGTCCAGGAAGTGAAAGGATGCTACCAAGGTGGCTCTCAGGTTGAGAAAAGGCCAGGTGTGGCGAAAGAACTGAGCTAGCGAGAGGTGCTGGTGCCAGCGCACAAGTCCTAAGAGCACAGAACTGGGCGTTGCTGGAGTGGAGCACAGGGCTCAGTGGCTGAAGCGGCACAAGCAGGTGCAGAGCACAGACGCCCTCAGAAGGCCCAGGTCACGCAGGCTCTGGAGGCCAGAGTCAAGGGAAAGGCTTGCTGATGGAAAAGCCAGTCTGTCTTCACTTTTCAAGTTTTTTTTCTTTTTTTCAAGTTTTTATTTGAAATGACTAATATTCCTAAGAAGGTGCAAAGGCAGTACCTTCACCCAGCTTCCCCTGGCTTAATTTGGGGGAGTTTTTGGTACTCTGTTTTGTGAAAAGTGTGATGCAGAGATGAAGGAGGAAGGAGGAAGGAGACATAAAGGCAGTTTCAGTGACTCCACTGAGAGGTGACAGGGACACCTTCTTGCACCATGATAGTGGGATTAAAACTGAGAAAAGAGGGTGAGTATTTGCAGCTAAGCTTCCAGGCCCTGCTCCTGACCACATGTGTGGAGAGAAGGAAATGGGCAGATGGCAGGAGGTCCCAGGTCTCTAATTTGAGCAAGGGTGAAGGCAGGGGCCACATGTCTGGAGGAACACAGGGGCTGGAGGGAGAGTAAGCACCCCCTGGGCTCTCATGGCACTTGCTGCCCTCCGAAAATGAAACA
Organism: Noctilio leporinus; assembly: GCA_004026585.1. Classification (NCBI taxonomy): domain Eukaryota; kingdom Metazoa; phylum Chordata; class Mammalia; order Chiroptera; family Noctilionidae; genus Noctilio; species Noctilio leporinus. The sequence continues at coordinate 17,621 of PVIW01015054.1, read as the reverse complement.
CACTCTTTTTAAAACTGAACACACCATGGGCACATGGTCTCAATCACTTTTTTGCCCTAAAGAGTTTCTCTTGATGCCTTTCTGTAATTCCTCGCAATTGGCACTCTAATGGTGTGAAGTGGCATGGAGGAAAATGTGTCTGCTAACTTGGGAAATTCCTGAGAGAGCACATGCCATTGGGTTTCTCCATGGAGTGCAGCCTTTCCCGGCTGTCTCTCTGGCACTGTGCTGGGCACGGAGGCCACATTCCAAGTTTGTTGAGCAAGGGAACAAACTGCCACAGGAAGCGTAGAGCCTGGAAAAGGAGGCACGCTTGGCATGCGCACGCAATCTTACTGCGCTGATGGCTCCTGTGGCCGTCCTGAAGCGTTTCACTTCCTGGGCGGAATCCACCGACAGGCCTCTTTTAATGGAAGATGAGACCGAGTTGACTCCTTCTCCACTGGAATTTGGGTCCATATCAGAATCCGGCTTAAAAATACACACATTTGACTTTATTGATTTCTACAGAGCAGCATAAAGAATACAATCAGGGATGACGGGAGAGAGCTGACACCTCTACCTGCTGGTCCTTGATCCTCTGCAGTTCCCACTTGATGACAACTTCCGACAAGTCCACAGCCAGCCGTCTCTGCTCGATGGTGACACTAGGTGTGAAGCCCAACCTCTGCATGGCACTGACCATGTGCTGTACCAAGTGGTGCCGTACAGGGTAGTACACCTGTGGGCATGGGGCTTATGTCATGCCGAGGATGCTGTGACTCCAACAAACACACACATGCACACACAAACAGCCTACCTCGGGCCCAAAATACATCCCCCATCCCTGGTGGAGTCCCAAAACAATAGTCTATTTATTTCCATGTTTTAGTACCATCTTGGAAAAATGTTGAAACGCTGCATTCTCTTTAGGCAGACAAGTCTAGTCCCACGTATCCAACTTTCCACTTGCCTAACAGTTTCGCCAAACGGAGACGTAAACTGCCAATTCTAATGGAGCTGCCTGTAACAACTTTCAACTTGAGACCACTAATTTCTTTCTCTCCTACCCAAAATCTACAGGAAATACTTCCATATTTACATTTGTTGAATTTACGTAAACCCAACAAAGTAGGCAATAGCTACAGAGACGCAGCAACAAGAACAACTTTTTAAGCCACGTTACTAAAATCTGGAGTTAATGATGGCTCCTCCCAAAGTAACAATCCACCTGTATCCATTGAACTGAGTATTTACAAGAACTATGCAGTCTAAACAGAAAGAACACACCCGACACAGACACATTCTCTACACTATAGCACTTTCCATGTTGATGAAGCCATACACACACACACACACACACACACACACACCCAATGGACCTGAAATGCCTGAACCTAAAGATAAATAACTCCTATTTTGGCAGAAACTGGAAAATAGGCAAACGTTCGAAGCAAATGCCTGAAAATCCATCACACATCAATCTACAGTACCTTAAAATGCTGCACTATCAAATGCAAAATATGCACCAGCTGCGGAACCGTGTGCCCCTCCTCCACGATGATCTTCCTGGTCCAGTGGGTCAGCATCTGGTGCCCGTCCTCCATTCTGGCCGGCACTGCCGGAGTCAAAATGGCCATCGCTTGCCTGACAATTGCTCGTGCTTCCATTGCATGGGCCTTGAGAAGACTGTGAAAAACCTAGAACAGAAGAGAAATTCTTACCTAAGAGGAGAATAAAAGCTTTAAAAGCAAGATAAAAACAATCTCTTAGAACCAAGGCATATTTTGGCAAAACAATTTTCACAAAATTCCTCAGGGCTCTTTCTTTTTTAGGTTTTACTTATTTTTAGAGAAAGGGGAAGGGAGGGAGAAGGGGAGGAAGACAAACATCAATGTGTGGTTGCCTCTCACACCCACCCAACTGGGGGCCTAACCCACAACCCAGACAAGTACCCTGACTGGGAATTGAACTGGCAACCCCTCAGTTTGCAGGCCAACTCCCAATCCACTGAGCCACACCAGCCAGGGCCTCAGGAATCTCTTATTGGGCAACAACTCAGTTGCTTTCTCCTTCACTAATTCTTACCCATGAATACATTCATTCTAATGTTTACTGAGCACTATTACATGTCCAAGCCTGGCTAGGGTGGAGTATAGCAAGACGAACGGGGCCTGCCCCTTGCTGACATGAATGTCTAGCTGAACTTGTGGGGAGTCAGTCAAGGAACACAAATTGTCTCACTCAGGCCAGAGCAGGAAAACCAGAACAAAAGGGGCCATGATCAGAGGTAATCTCACAGTAGTTCAAGGGGACAGAAGATGCTTAGGGAGGCTCAGGGTACACAAATAGCATGCAATGGCACGAAGGGTACAGGGACAGGAGGGGACTGGAAACCCACAGGACTTGCCCAGACCCTGGCACTAGGGAGAACAAGAGGGTATCACAGAGGATACTCCAGTCTGCAGCCAAGACAACTGCGGAGAGTAGTGCCAGCAACAGAAGCTATATGTTTGTTAACTGCCCAAGTGTCTGTAGCAGGTGACATCTGAGAGGCCACTGACCTTTCCAGGCCTGGGGTTTAATGCCACAGACATGTACAAAAGAGAGTGGGCAGGGGGAAACAAAGAGTGACAGTCTGAGCACTCAATTTTACAATCACACTGAATTCTTACCAACAGGAACCAACCCCCTCAGGGTCATGGCACTCCAGAGTGGAAGAAACAACTCAGGGCTGTCTGACATCAAAGCCAGCCACCAGGGACTTAGGGAAGATGTGCTCGGGGCCATCAGCACAGCAGAGGGTTTATAAGGTGAGGGTTTCAGGTATACCCACTATCTACAACAAAGGGGTGTCTGGAGCCTTTGACCAAAACATTTTCAATGAAACGGAAGAACTAGAAGCCAGAATGCAATGGGTAGAGGAATGGGGGGCGGGGGGGTGGACAAAGGAGGAATTTTGTTGTTTCAGAGGCAAGACTGCAGTGGGATGTGAGCAGACCAGTGATTGGGAGCAAGAGCAGAATGAATAATCATGGAGGTTTCACGGCACACAAGAGACAGCAGAGATGAGCAGGACTGAATGGCATCAGGAAAGGACAGAAAAGGAGAGCCAGAGCTGGTACAGGAGCAGCATGTGCATGTGTGGAAATGCCCGTGGCCGTTGGGTGGACAGGGGACATGCCTCGCCAAGTACCTGAAGGACAATCTTCTTATGGATCGCAAATTTGGCAATAATGTGTGCCAGAAGTAAGTGTCCACTATATTTGCAAGCCGGGTCAACACAGGCCTTGGAGAGCAAGCAGGGCCAGGCGAAGGTCATCAAGCGGCGCAGCTTGCTGTTGCGGTTCTTGTTGTTGTCATGGATGTGGTGGGGGGCATGCTCCACCAGCAGCGTGGCGTACTGCAGGAGGTGAATCCTCAGGGAGTCCAGCATGTCTGCCTGCTTCTCAGGGTCCAGGACCTGAGGGAAAGGCAAGCAGAAGGAACTTATCTCCAGGTTTGTACTAAGAGTCACACAAGTTTAAACCTTAAAAAAATGCACGCGCACACACCTGTCCAAAGATTTATGCCAGTTTTACAATGAGGGACCCATTAATGGCGTATCAAGTTTCCTTTAAAACATATAGTAGATGCTCACTGAATTTATTTCAACACTGCATTAAAAAGGGCAGGCTTACAGTCAGAATGCAGGGGGTAAAGGGACCTGGTGGGGAAAAAGAGGACTTCCTCTTTGATATAAGGCAATTTAGGACTGAGTTTCTTAATTTCCAAGTAGTTGAGGTTTTTTTTCCTGGTCAACTAATAATAATTATTCAGTTTTTATTTTTCAGTGATAGGATCAGAAAATGTTATTACCCCCCAAAAAAATCTCAATTTTTAAAAAAACTGTTCTGGTTCTGTAAGTAAATCAAGTATCTGATAAATTTTTATTATATGTTTCATGGATACAAGAAAAGATGTAGGACCTGGCTAGTGGCACAGTAGATAAGGCGCCAGCCAGGGCACATAACCAGGTTGTAAGCCAGGTCTCCAGCCAGTTCTGTAGCTGGAGGCAGGTAAAAGGCAACCATACATTGATGTCTCTCTCCCTCTCTGTCTCTCTCCCTTCCCCTCTCTCTGGAAATAATAAGTAAAATCTTTTTGAAAAAGAAAGAAAGAAAAAAAGAAAAGGTGTGTACTCTATGAGGAATATTCTGCATGTCTCTAGTGGATCAAGTATTAACCTGCAACATCTAAGTCAGATTGGAATCCTAACTAGTCTGTCTACTGGAACCTCTGAAAGACAGGCACCTTCCGACACAAAAGTGCCTTCATCGGGGTCCCTCTTAGCCCCTACGTCCTTCTTCCCCTGAATCTGCTGCAGCTCCTCCTCAGGGCTCTAGCCTGCCCAGTGCCATTTATCCTCATCCGACATTCGAAATCCCAACTCCTCACTTGTGCCAAGCCAAGTAATAGAAACCAGAAATCATTCCTTGGGCTCAACTGTCATTTCCTTGGGAGAGTGCGAGTGGGCTCACAACTGCAGAAGGGACGAAGACTACATAAGGAGCAATCACCTGCCAACAGGAACAATAGTCTACTTTGCATGGACCCCTGAATAGGAACGGCAATGGAACGGGTAAGAAAACCATGTGCTTCCAGAGAGCACTAACATGGGTGGGCAGCACTGCAGCACTGTGGCCCTGTGGCCCTGGGATGCCTACTGCTCACAGCACTCCAGCTGTCCAACCTAATACCTGCCCACGGAGCCCAACAGCCCAACCTGCAGAGGATGGTCGGCCACACTTTGGGAAAAACACAGGGCAGACATTTCCCAAAAAACAGTGAATTCCAAACAGCCTCTTTAGTGCAGCCTGGAAACACTAGGGTAAAAATCCAAAGACCTTAAAGCCTAAGCTAAGTTCAGACATCATCCTGCCCCAAAGACGTCTCAGTAAGTGGGCAACAGAGGGTCCCAGCAGCCCATCCCCAGTCTAATATTCTCATTGGCTTTTAGTAGATTCCTTCGCAAAGCTAAAGATAAAATAAACAAACCAACAAGCAAACACACATATATCAAAACTATACCAACCAGCAACAGGGGTTTTTACAAAAAAACACTTTGACATATGAATAACGGTTTCTCACTGGAATCTAAAGATATAGAAAAATTAATGCATTCCAAACTAAGGCCACCTTTAAGAATTATAACAGTAGTGTCTGTCCTCCCCCTATGGTTTCACTTTCCCTAGTTTCAGGTACCTACAGTCCACCATGGTCCCAAAACATTAAATGGAAAATTCCAGAAATAATTCATAAATTTGAATTGAGTGCCATTCTGAGAAGCATGATAAAATCTCTCGCCATCCCGCTCAATCCCACCTAGGACATGAAATCTGCCCTCTGTCCATACTGTATAAGCTCCCTGCCCATTCCACTTAGTGACCCATCTCCATTATCAGACGAGCTGTTGGGGTATTGCAGTGTCGTGCTAAAGTAGCCCTTGTTTTACTCAATCACGTCCTCAAAGTTCAAGAGTAGCGATGCTGGCAATTCAGATAATGCCAAGGAGAAACCATCAAGTGCTTCCTTTAAATGAAAAAGTAAAATTCTCAATAAGGAAAGGGGAAAAAAAGTATACTGAGAGGTTGCTAAACTCTTGCAGAAAAAACAAGGCTTTTGTGAAATTGTGAAGAAGGAAAAAGAAATTTGTGCTAGTTTTGCTGTTGCACCTCATGCTAAAATTACCACAGTGCATAATAGGTACTTATTTAAGATGGGAAGGACAGTAAATTTGTGGGTGAAAAACATGAACAGGCTACATGTTGTGCCAGAAGGCACTGGGCCTGCACGAAGACTTCAGCAAGGGGTCCCCAGGCCAGTTCCCATAGGGACAGATGGTGACCACACAGAGGCCTGGCACTGCACCACCTCACAGTGTCACAAGAAGAAGGATGGGTGCAGTATAATAAGCTATTCGGAGAGAACACATTCACATAACTTTTATTACAGCACACTATTGTAACTATCCTATTATTGTTGCTCCTCTCTTACTGTGCCTAATTTATAAATTAAACTTTACTACAGGTATGTGTGTACAGGAAAAAATATAGCATATACAGGGTTCAGTACCATCTGCGATTTCAGGGGCCCAATGAGGATCTTGCAACATATCCCTCAGTGAATAAGGGAGACTACTGTATAATTCTCTGTTACAAACCGACGCAATCATGAAAAATAATTTAAGTCTCAGCAAATTAAGCTTATTTCAATGAACCCATCTCTCACATACACACACACACACACTCACACACACACACATACACCCCACCAGCCACTTTTCAAGCCCCTGCTTGTCAGTAGCCACCTTGGATATGAACACACTGGTGATGCTTTCTGGGTTATCGCCTTCTGGGTTGGGAGGCCCTAGGAGCTGCTCTCCTTCCCCCTTCTCAAAGCTGTATAAGAAAGCAGGATTCAAGATGTGCTGCAGGACCTAAAAAAAATTAACAGTCATGAAGAAGAAGAACAAAGCCATGCTCTATATTTCTCTAACAAAGTGGACAAGCCCACTGGGTGGTGACACTATAACCCCTAAAGTTAGAACTCAATCAAGGGTGCAACTGATAATTCTGACTTTTACTCAAATGGTCCACCAGAAAAAGGTAGGGTAAACTTGAGGAAGAGACATTAGTTTGGTTTACTCTTCTCATTTCAAACAAGTCATTTTCTAAAAACAAGAAAACCATACCTGAAGCCTATTACTATTTTAATAGCCAATGTCACCTCAATAAATTCAATTTAAAAAAGCAAAAACAGACCCCTGGCTGGTAGCACAGTGGATAAGGCACTGGCCTGCAAACCCAAAGGTCACTGGTTCGATTCCCCATCCAGGGCACATAACCAGGTTGCAAGCCAGGTCTCCAGACAGGTCCACAGCTGGAGGCAGGTGAAAGGCAACCATACATTGATGCCTCTCTCCCTCTCTGTCTCTCTCCCTTCCCCTCTCTCTGGAAATAATAATAAAATCTTTTTAAAAATTAAAAATTAAAAAACAAAAAGCAAAAACAAGGAAACTAACAAATTACTTTCCAACACTGATTCACCGCTGAACTGGCTTGTGTCTCAGAAACAGCATTTTCCCTCCTCAACAGTCCAGGCTGCTGTTCAAGTGTCAACAGAGACCCTGCGGCACGAAAGCAGTGCCCTGAGTTCCCTAGTCAACTGACTCACACACCCACGGCTTTCACCATACAATTGTGGGACTTACCTTAGCTTTCAGTTCATCTCCGAAGTTGGGATCACTGAAATCCACAAAGTAAAAAAACAGGGCACGTTTCTGAGCAATGCTATAATTTTTGGGAATCTCTTCCTCCATATATTCTTTTAAGAATGTCATATTGCAGAGAAAACGACCGGTAAAGGCTCGGAGCAGGTGGAACAGCAATTCTATATCTCCATAATTCCTTCTGAAGGGATGAATAAGAAAGCAGGTTAAGTTGTGGCAATTTCCATAACTATGTATTACCTCTAACTTGTTGAATTTTATTTTTTCAATTATTATTTCTCTACTACAGTTGTCCCAATTTTTCCCCCATTCCTGACTTGTCTTATTTTAAATAGCTAAGTTATAGCCCATTCTCTACACCAAATGTGACTGCACATAGCCAATGAACCACAGCTGTACTCAAATTAGAAGAGACTGCATATCGGATGAAGTAGGTCACTTGCTGTAAAACACAAGCGGTATACCCACTTGCAATAATTCAGCAGACAGTAGGCCAGCAGCTTGGGCTCCTTCCAGTTTGTGGCAGCCATGTTCTCCTTCCGGTGTCTTTCCTGAAAGGTCTCACTGGTCCACACACGTTTCAGCTGGTTTACCAGATTATGTTGATTGGCCAGCCAGGAGTCATTGTTTTTCACTATAATACTTATGATCTGTCAAAGATGAGATAATTAGGGAACTGGCCAGATTCTCTGTGTTTCAACTAAGCATTTAAGATTTAAGGTATCTAATGAAGGGATACTACCTTGATGGCCTGAAACTGAAGGTCCAGGCGCATCGTGCTGGTGCTGGGCGAGCCGGGGCGCACGGCAGTCTGAGCCCCTCCAGGCACCAGCAGAGCGATGAACCTATTGGGGTTAGCTGCCAGCACATCTCGCAGAGGTCTGGCATCCTTGTGCTTTAGAAAACTCTAAAAGCAAAACAAGATGTTTTAAGCTAATAATAAAAAATTCACTAAAGGTTTAAATAATAGACACTCTTTCTAAATCTCTCTACATACACAGGCATGAACAAAAGAAGGATAGAGGAACAAAGAAAGAAAAACACAGCGAATACTCTTTTAAAAATGCTCTTAACCAGTAATCATACTTTATGATTATGATTATGATTATATTAGCAGCTCCTTCATTTGTTACCACCACCAAAATCTAGAGATTCTTGGACTTCAACTGTTTCTATACATAACAATGGTGTTTCTAATCTTTACATATATTAGAGAAGAAAGCCTGATACTGAACACTGACATATGAATTTCAGATGTTAAGTTTCATTGGCTGACACAAGTTTGCAGGGACACCCGACTCTAGCTCCTTGCACGCCTACCATAAACATCCTGCTCCACTGAGGATCGTTCAGCGTCGCCTCCATCATGAATAGCTCCACCGTCTGGGAGGGGTGCCGGGTCAGGAACTTGATTAAAGGCTCTCTGAAGGGACTGCCAGCCTAGAAAACACAGTAGAAGCACATGGGAGAAGCATCCCTTCCTCTCTCACATGACTCTCTAGGAGCTAACAACCATAAGCAACAGGAATAGCTAACATCTTTAGACTATTAGATCAACCCATCTAGAATATAACAAAGTAGAAATACAATAAGCATCAAATGGAGGAAGACTTAGAATTAACAGCGAGTTCAACCGTTACCTCAATCAACATGGCCCGTTCTGTTTTCATCACAACCTCCAACAAAGGCTTGACCAGAGTCTGAGGTGCAGCTGGGATCAGATGAAAAAGGTTTATGATAGCCGAACAAATTTTCATTTCCTAATGAAGAAAATCAGAAATTATAAAGTGGGCCAATTACTTTCATTAGCTAAAGATATCAACATCACTACAGATCCTACTACAGTCTAGCTGCATTCGCAAGGCTAGCCACCAGCAGCAAAGGGTTAACATGTAAAAAGCGCAACTTACCAATCCCACATGGTCGCTGTGGCCTAAGGAACTACCTCTCCTTGGCCTGCAGGTTCCCCTCAGGAAGGGGGAGCTGACTATGTACAGGGGAGTGATCGTGCTGTGTGTGTCTCCGCAGGTACTGGCCAGTGCTGTAAGTGCCCTGACGGGTGGCCAGGTTGGCCTCTCAGAGGGGAGGGTGTGATTGTGAGAATGTTAGGATTCCCTCAGTTTTCTGTGATGTCATGGGGTCTTCCCAATGCACAAGGCTCTGAAGGCAAAGGTTTATTTTGCCCTCAAAACTTAGCACAGAATCCTCAAAAAATACTTAAGTATTTACCCTGGAAATTAAATATCAATGTAAATAAATGACTAACCCTGGCACTAATTATTTGTCAGCCAGGCCTGAAAATAAAGCTGCCAAATGCCTTATTGAATCATGTTGGAAAAGGTTAAACACCAAGAATTTTGTACTTTTTTAATGCGCTAACAGCTCAGTGACCAATTGCTGAGTGCAATTCAAACTCTCCATTCTCAGTTTCAGTCCCCTCAGTTTTGTGTCTGCAATTCAAGGGAATTCCCCATGACCACAGGGAGGGAGGACTTCCTGGTGCACTGCCTGTCTGGTGTGCAATCGGAGGTCCGTTACTCGAAGCACCGTAAAATGGGGATGATACGGAGCAGCAGCATTGAAGATACGTCTCAAAAAAATCTCTTTAAACCAAAAGGCCAAACAATGAGATGGGTGAGAAATGAGAAAAACCAGCTCACTGTCACCTCCATGCCATCTCCAGAGTTCTTGTCTACGGCATTTTCCAGTCTCTGGACAGAGTTAAGTTCTATCTTAAAATTAAAATAACATTCTAGTGGGGGTACTTTTTTATCACAGTGTTTCATTTTCAAAGCACTATGACAAAATCACTTCATTTGGTCTTCATAAAACCTTTGTAAGACAGAAATGACATATTATCATCCCCATTTTACAAAAGAGGGAAACCTCAGAATTGGACTGTCCAAGTCCCCGTGCTGCGACTACATCAGTGTGGTGTGCATGAGTGAGACACGGGGCGCTTGGGGTAGCGCAGCAACGGGTTCGGAAGTCAAGGCAGCCCGTCAGGGTAACTAGGTAACTCCCGCCAATTTCTAGCAAGTATATAATAGTCTTCGTGGAGTTTCCTCTCCAGAGTTGTTAGATGTGTGAGTTTGTATGAACTATGATAGCAAAATCCAGCGAAATCTTAAATGTTGAGATACGGTCATTTTGACATGTAGAAAATCAGAGAACTTAGAATCTTGTTTAAAACATCCTAAAGAAAACATGCGTGGCACCCGGACAGTTCACAGCAATGATACTGAGACAACTCCGCCACAGACAAACAATATGGCTCACTGCACTCAAAGGCACAATGCACTCCGTCCACCACAGAACCACAAGTCACAGCAAAACCAAGTACGACCACGACCCCCGCCTGTGCCTCCACTGAAATTCTCACCTCTACCCCTTCCATGGCAGGCTGAACCAAAACAAAAATTACAGCATGAACAAAGGCAACGGAAAGGTGAAAAGAAAAGAAAAAGAAAATATAAACTGTTCTTCACATTGCAAGTCATAAACTGACTTTTAATAGGTTGTTCTCACCTCAAACTGACAGAATGGAGACAAGGAACACCTCCCGCACTCTGAAATGCTTTCCTGAGGATGGGGAGGAAAATCATCTTTTTTCTATTTATGTTATTTACATAAAAAATTCCCACATACTCATACACAGTAAGGGTTATTGGAGTAAACAAGACAGTAAAGACACAATTATCAGAAAGCACACAATAATTAATAAATGCTCAAGAGCAAAAAAAAGAAAAATACTTTCCACCATTTACATGTCAAATGTAGCCCCTCTGATAGTGCCAAATGGAGTGTATTCCTTCCATACATCAAATTTTAAAATGGAAATTTTGAAATTCTTGTCTAGGGGAAACACGGTAAAACCTTGGTGTAGTCAAATACATTTAAACAACTGTTAGTTTACAGTGACTATTTCAAGCTTCTTTGTGAAGCTCTAGGTAAGACATTTTTAAAAACCTCTATCCCAGCTAAAATCAGGTAGGTACCAGGGGGCATGAGCCCCACTGGTTAGGCCTGTCTGAGGCCCCAACACTCGAAAGAAGCCACAGGTCATGGCTGGACACCTGAGCAACCTTGTCAAGTAAAGTTGTGTCCGTGTGCACATGTGCATGCATGCTGGAAGAGAGTGTATGTGTGTGTACAGCCATGGCATAACAAGTGGTCATGAGTTCTGCCCTGTAAGTTCAATGCTAAATAGGCAAGCCTACCTTAACAGGACGGTGTACAAATCTCTGATCATTGGGGGTGCCTAACATTACATGGCGGGGGCCGTGGGGGGGAACGACTTTTGTTTGGTTGACTATTTAACTTGTCTTCAGTAGTCTCTCAATGAAGAATTATTTGGGAATTTGACCAACTAGGGACAAACTACCTTCCAAGATCCACTTCCAATCCTGGACAACGTGTATGAAAAAGGACCAGGGCCTGGGAGAAGAAAGGCAAGGCTTAGCCCTGGACTGAAGTGATGGAGGACCTCAAACACCATGTCCCCGGTTCAGCCCTGCAGTCCCCTCAGGTAGGTGGGCATTCCCAAGCTGCTCAAGGGACAAGCCAGTGCAACAGCCCATGCCTTGCGGCCAGGAGGCGCTCCAGGGCTTCCCGGCACCCACCACTCCACCCACCCCCAGCTGTCCAAATAACTTGCTCTCCCAAGTTTACAGAATCTTTTTACTCTCACGGAAGCCATTCATCTACCTATGAGGTTTTAAGTGTTTACTCTGGAATTGCTGTGTGTTTCAGATAATTAACAGCTTACTGTAAAAACAAATATAAAATTTAGAGCCAAAATACCTAGCAGATGAAAGATGGGAAGGAAAAACACAGAAGCACTTGCACCTACTCCCAAGAGCTTTGGCCTTTAAAATACACTCTGCTCTCCCCGCAAAGATTCTCTGACTTTTTTCCTGTTTATATAAAAAACAAACCTTCAAAGAGGTCACGGATGGTATACCAATCCTAAAAAAGTTAAAAATCCTGGTTTAGTTTTGCTTAGTTCACTCTTTAGAAGCAGCAAGAAACAAGACTTACATAAACAAAACACTTGACACAGAATGGTCAAAACAAAGAATAAAGCCAAAATTTTTTTAAAAATCAAGTTGGGATGAAACACAGCATCCACAAACAGCACGGGAGGACAGAGCCACGTGGGTTATGCCCCTGAAGAGCTACCACGGGACCTCCTCAGGGCACAGGGCGCCCGGCGACACGGACTGAGGGAAACACCACCTCACTGACGGGACAAGCGTCGACTTAAAACACATTTCAAAAGAACATGAACATACACAAGTAAGATTAGAGTCAAAGCAGCAAGAACCATTCATTTTGAAGAGACAAAATCTTTAATGACCATTATTAAATACTCAAAAAGATTGAAAGTGGTTTTCCCTCAAAACCATAAATAGGTGTTTTGAAGTACTGGCCATGTGATTTTCCGCAAACAATTGGGACAGGGGAGTTAGACCTAGAAAACATAAATTCTTTTATTTTTATGAAATTCTTTATTATGTTCTCCTAGAGTCGCTACTTGGCTTATGAGGTGATAATGAGGGAAAGCGATGGAGAACAACAGCTGAGAAGTCACCACCATGCAAACAGCAGCTGCCAAACAGTCTAGGAAATACACTTGATACGCTTTAAAGCAAAGCTAGTAAAGCTAAAATCCCAACGTTTCAAGCTTCCCAGAATTCCCATCAACGAAACTGTTACATTAAATAAAAGGAAATTTTTTAAAAACATAAGAAAGACAGCTAACAAGAGAAACGTTTAAAAACGTAATGCTAATAAAATACGTTTAACAATTTAAATGGCCTATAATCATATAAAAGTAGACTCTGACCAGCACTTAAGTTAAAAGCACTGCTCTGGTACAACACTGATAACGGCAGTGCGGCACGGTGGCCCCTCCCAAAAACAAACAAGTCACTCACGTTTCCGTCGCTCCTTTGGCCCCCTTTATGGGTGAGGACCACCACTTCCATCCACTTTCGAAGATGTTGCTGTGGAAATAAAATACATCCTTAGACACTTCTTCCTCACAACAGGGGCATTTCAATTCCAAAATGCTGCTTTTAGGTGAAAACACATACGTGATCGTTCATTTCCATCCAATTTAATATGAGAATGGCAGTGCTTCTGTTAATAAAATAGCCCAACCATCCAACTAGAAATGAGAGTAACAGGCATTTGTTTATGTTCTACAACTAGAAACGCTGAAAATGTACTAAAACCTTGCCAGTCCAATACCAGCACATTTACTACTGCCCACCGTCACAACTGCCACCTTGCACTACTTTGGGTCGCAGCCGTGCATTCACAGAGTGCTGCGATGCACCCAGAGCCAGGTACGGCACTGGGCAGGAAGCCAGCAAGCAGACACCTGTCCTCACAGAGCCAGGGCTCCAGCGGGGAGAATGAGGTGAAGCATGCAGGAGCATGTCTGTGACACAGAGACGGGAGCCACCTGGCTGCGGTGGAGGAGGTCAGGTGAGGGATGCGCCCAGGAGCACAAGGGAGAGCACTGAGGACAGAGAGAGGAGGACAGAGGACTGAGCCACAAGAGAAAGGCTGCTGCTGTGGGAGGAGAGTGGGCCCTCGGGGGTCTGGGGGTGGGGCTGCTGAGAATGAGCATGACCCCACGTGGTCAGAGGTCATGCAGAGGGCTGGTGGGCAGCAGTTCCCCTCTGTGCAGAATGAGGGCAATCGCTCTGTGCAGACCCCATGTTCTGCTGCCAGAGCGACAGGAGAGCCCCTAGGCCCGATGCAGCTGTGGCTTGACTTGGGCGTGTGGCAGTCAGGGTCCCCACCCATCCCACCCACGGTGACCAGCAACACTAGCAGACAAGCACCCCCAGCACCTACAGCTAAAACCACAAGAGACCTAAATAACAGAATATCTTCATTACCCTACACTGACCAAATGTCCTTCAAAGCACTGACGCCCCACAGGACGTTAACAAGTTGCTTGAAAAGGACTTCACGGTAAAACAGGGTTGGGGGCAGATGGTTTAAATACATTTAAACACTTTTCTGTGAGCCTGTTTCAAGAGAAGCACAGTAAGTTGTGTTTCCCAAACTCAGCCAATGTGGGTTTTTCACAGAAAGACTATGTCTTGCCGGGCTGATATTCCAAGAACCATACCTCAAGAAACACTAAAACAATACAGATTTCTTCATGAAATCAACTACACTAAACTAACAATGTTTTTACCAGTAAAATTCCTTGAAGAAAATCACCAGAATATATATTCACAAAACCTATATCTTATTACAATAGTTATTTATGACAACATGAAAGTAACAAAATAAAAGATGCAAAAAATGAGGCCCTGGCTGGTGGCTCAATGGATAGGTGCCAACCTGAGAACCCAAAGGTCACTGGTTTGATTTCCAGTCAGGACACATAACCAGGTTGCAAGCCAAATCTCTAGCCAAGTCTGTAGCTAGAGGCAGGTGAAAGGCAACCATACATTGATGCTTCTCTCTCCCTCTCTGCCTCTCTCCCTTCCTCTCTCTCTAAGAATAATAAATAAAATATATTTTAAAATAAATAAATAAAATAAGATGCAAAAAATGGCCAACAACATCATTCTGCTGTTGGACTCTCCCCTCCAAAAAAGGAATGCTGACTGGTATATAAAACCCATGTCTAGTTCAATAAGGAGATACTCAAAACACCTAACCATGTAAGAGACTCCAAGACCAAATGTAGAGCAGTTCAAATGTTAAGAAAGGACAATTCCCACGGTTGCGTCCACAAACACCCACTCTACAGAGTAAGGTATCTTATTTTCAAAACTATGCTGAACCCTGGCTGGTGTGGCCCAGTGGATTGAGCACCGGCCTACGAACCCAAAGGTCTCTGGTTCCATTCCCAGCCAGGGCACATAACCAGGTTGCAAGCCAGGTCTCCAGCCAGGTGCCCAGCTGGAAGGAGGTGAAAGGCAACCAAACAATGATGTTTCCCTTTCTTCCTCCCTCCCTTCCCCTCTTTCTAAAAATAATGAATAAAATCTTTAAAAAAAAAAAAAAAAAACTATGCTGAAGATTTGAGCTATTAACCTCAAAAGTATATGATGAGGGGAACCAAGGCTCAGCAACTGAGTACAGTTCTGAAGGACATGACTAAACAAGGGCAAATGTACCCTTGACCACCATACCTGGCAGACACAAGGGGCCCAGGATACAGCGGGAAGAGCCACAAACACAAAACACCATCAACACAGCCCCAGGCTGGACTCAGGCAAGATGGTGCCAGATGAAAAGAGCTGAACACATGTAACTTCAATCATCCTACATCCAAGTACATCAATACTCTCTGCTTTCAGAGTATTCTCAACCGCTCAGACGGTATCCATACTGCCAGAGAAGGAAAAAAATCCCTAAAACTCATGTGATTTTATCGAAAAAGCCCCCTGGCCTTAGTTAGAAACCACAGACTCAAAGGCAGTTCTTGTAACACTGCTCTAAAGATATGGTTAGCAATGTTTACTGAAGGAATTCCCAGCTCACAACAGATCTGAAGGGTTTTTGATTAGGGGTAAAAAATACAAAAAAAGCCAAAAGAAAAAAAAAGTTGGTTCAGGCAGGCATGCAAAGACTGTGAGTAATTACAGCTGACAAAGGGAAGAAAAAATTTTTTACAGGCAAACATAAAAATACTAGGAAATTGAAAAGGCATGCACAAACCTCACACATGAAAACACTAGTAATTATAACATTATACAAAATTATCGTGAGCTTGTGTAGGAAGTGATTAATGTCCCTTAATTCAACCACACTTATGAATATATGGGTATATTGGTAGGTATGCATGTGTATTACATAGGTTCAGAATCTTTTCTTAAAAGATATTTTTATTCATTATTATTTAGAGAGTAGGGCCAGGAGGGAGGAAGAAAGGAAGAGAAACATCAATGTATGGTTGCCTTTCATCTGCCTCCAGCTACTGACCTGGCTGGAGACCTGGTTTGCAGCCTGGTTATGTGCCCTGGCTGGGAATCGAACCAGCAACCTTTACATTCGCAGGCTGGCACCATTCCACTGAGCCACCAGCCACGGCCTGTTCAGAATCTTAAAGGGAAGGAGTCTTCCAATTTGGAAATTCACCATAAAATACTACTTCCCAATTATACTCTTCTAATAGAAGGGTGTAAGGGTACCCTTCTATTAGGGCACCACAAATTTTAGGGCCATTCATAATACCATCAACTCCTAGTTAGGTGGTTGGGTCATTTTTCATTTTTAGGTATCTATTCATGTAAATTAGCTAGCATATCTACATCTAAATGTAGCAATCTATCTGCTCACTCCTATTTACAGCTGAGGGAAAAGTGTATCAAAACAAAACAAGGGGATGGATGTAATACAATAACAATAAAATTAAAAATTAAAAAACATTAAAAAAAATCAAAATAGCTGGGTATAAAGTCAATATCCAGAAATCAAAAGCATTTTTGTATACCAATAATGAAACAACAGAAATAGAAGCGAAAAAACAAATCCCATTTACCATAGCAACAAGAAAAATAAAGTACCTAGGAATCAACTTAACTAAGGAGGCAAAAGACCTGTACGCAGAAAACTACAGAACAATGAAGAAAGAAATCAAGGAAGACACAAATAAATGGAAGCATATTTCATGTTCGTGGATGGGAAGAATTAACATCATTAAAATGTCCATACTACCCAAAGCAATCTACAAATTCAATGCAATCCCAATTAAAATACCAACGACAGACTTCACAGAAACAGAAAAAATACTTCAAAAATTTATATGGAGCCAAAAACGCCCACGAATAGTCACCACAATCTTGAGAAAGAAGAACAAGGTAGGAGGAATCACAATACCAGACTTCAAAGCCACTGTCATCAAAACAGCATGGTACTGGCATAAGAATAGACATATAGATCAATGGAACAGAATAGAGAGCCCAGAAATTAACCCAGGACTCTATGGTCAACTCATATTTGACAAAGGGGGAAGAAACACCAAATGGAGTAAAAACAGTCTCTTCAACAAATGGTGTTGGGAGAACTGGACAGCAACATGCAAAAAGATAAAACTAGACCACCAACTTACACCATACACCAAAATAAACTCAAGATGGATAAAGGATTTAAACATAAGCAGTGCCACCATAAAAGTCCTGGAGAAAAATACACGCAGTAAACTTTTGGATATCCTACGCAAAAATATGTTTACTGATACTTCACCAAGGGCAAAGGAAATCAAAGAACAAATCAACAAATGGGACTATATCAAATTGAAAAGTTTCTGTTCAGCTAAAGAAAATATCAGCAAAATTCAAAGGGAACCAACTGTATGGGAAAACATAATTGCCAATGATACCTCAGACAAGGG
>PVIW01015053.1:0-21049 GCA_004026585.1 Noctilio leporinus | reverse complement strand
GATATCTCCTTCATTGCTGACAACACCTAACACCCTCACTGTAGCAGGAAATTTCATTTTCATGACAATTGGGACTTCATTAAGATTCTCCCAGAGCCAATTGTTGTTTCTTCTGTTGACTATTTGGTCCTGCTGAAAATTCTTTGCATCAGAGAAGAAAATCAGAGGGTTTTTTTCCTTTGGGGTTTTTCAGTGTTGTTAGCAGCTTCCTTGCTTTTTCAAAGCACCTTTCTTTTGTCTACTGTGTCATAAACTGGCCTCTTCTAAGAACATATGATCTGTATCTGGTAACTGCAACAATAACCTTGCGAACCATTGCAGTTCTCTTACTATGGAGCACAGTGACTTGCCTGGATCTTCATTGGTGATCTCCTGGATTCTATGTACAATATCTGGCCTTGTGAGACCCTTGCATACTTTACGCATTTTCCTTGGTGTGGCGACATCAGGATCAGCATCACATACCTCCTTCACGTTGTCAACTGTACATAAAGGGATGTTATTGAAGTCTGCAATTTCCTTAGCAGTTGGCCCTGCATGCAGTCCAGAAATTATGGTTGCTCTAACATTGTATTCCTTTGACATGACAGTTGCTCTCAAAAGTTAATACTTTATATTTGAGACACTGGTGTTAAATCATAACCTTAGAAACATAGTTTTTCAAGATTAGTAAGCACATGAAATGAGATGCAAAGTTATTGCCATTTCATTGTGCACACTGTATATTCTTTATACATGACTTAGTCTTCTCTTCCTCTAAAAATACTTCAAAAAATTCCAGTGATTTCTAGTTGACTGTCTCAACAGATTTATTAACTACTCTGCAGGAGGCCCAAGTTAATGGGTCCTCTGGGGGCATTAAGACATGTGTGACATAGGTCCTGCAGTCTCAGAAATTAGAGTTGAATTGGGAGGCAAAGAAACCCACAAATAAAGCCAAATGCCAAATACACAGAGTGCAGAAGAGAAGACTGGCCAGTGTGGTCAGAGCAGGAGAAGGAGACTTCATGGAGGAGGGGTGAGCTGGACTTGGAAGGATCTGAGTAAACAGAGGAGTGGCATCAATGAGCAAGTTTTTGTCCTACCTCTGTGTGTTACTACTTAGTTATCTGCTTGTTTTCCTTTAAGTTTAGCACATTTCAAGACTGTACAACTTTCCTTTCCCTTATTAATACTCAGTTTCTCCGAAGACATTCTGACACTTCCGCATTGTAAATTAGTTTACACATTATATTATTCTGTTTTAAAATTGCTGTTAGTTTGGAAAGCACTCAGATAGTACCATTCTGCATATTCTCTGAATATTCTCAGCTTGCTGAAGCCAATAGCAGAGGACATCACAGTTTCTAAGAAGCTGAGCTCTCCTTTAACTGGGGGATGGAGGGAAGCATCTCATGACTTCCCAATTCCACTTCCAGCCATCCTGAGCACCTTCAGGTAAAGCCCCTTTTTTCTTTTAGGCACAGGACTGCTAGGTGGTTTCTTGGCATTCTTGTCCTTGTTCCCTAGCCAGATCAGCTGTATTCTAGTAGGAGTTTAATTTGGAGCCAGTTAGTCAATTGCCAAAAAAGAAACAAAGGCAATTTGGAGACTGCTGACTGAAAAAGCTAATAAATAAGATGCTCTTTTGCTTAAAAAACAAACCAAAAACAAACGAAAAAAAAACCCTCCAAAACACAAAGCTTGATGTAATGGAAAGAACAGTAGTATAGATTTATAAAGAGTTAATTTTGTTTGTGGAAGAACGAGAGACTGTTGGCTTGAGCTCATCTACTGATATCTCTATAACCTTGAAGATCTCACCTTACTTTCTGGCCCTGTTTCATTGTTTATGAGATGAAGGAGAAGGGGTGGATTTGATGAGTATTTCTTGCAGCATGGGGCACATTTACCACTAGTTAAACAATAGATGACTGTAGATCAGTGATTCCCAACCTTTTTTTCAACTGATGGCACACATAAACTAATTACTAAAATTCTATGGCCCACCAAAACAGTACATGTTTTACTGATCTGAGGAAAACATAAGTATAATTTTGATTCATTCTCAATGGATGGCTTTCTTTGTGTTGGCTGTTGTCAGTTTTAAAGTTGACATTGAAGGGAAAAGATTTTGCATTCTTTATACATAACTTAGTTTTCCCTTCCTCTAAAAACACTTCAAAAAATCCCACTGATTTCTAGTTGACTGTCTCAACACATATTTACCATCTACTCTGCAGGAGGTCCTAGTTATGGGTACTGTGGAGACATTAAAACATGTGTACCCGTAAGCAGGTATGACATGTTTTAAAAATTCTTGCAGCCCTGGCTGGTAGCACAGTGGGTAAGGCACCAGCCTGAGAACCCAAAGGTCATTGGCTCAATTCCCCTACCAGGGCACATAACCAGGTTACAAGCCAGGTCTCCAGCCAGCTCTGTGGCTGGAGGCAGGTGAAGGGCAGCCATACATTGATGTTTCTCGCCTTCTCTTTCCCTCTCCCTCTCTCTTTGGAAATAATAAATAAAATCTTTCAAAATATTTTTTTTAAAAATTCTTGCAGCACACTGGTTGAAAGTTGCTGCTGTAGCTGATGAGTAAACATTTTTAATTTTAAAATTAATGTATTTAATCTATATTACTAGGTAGTAGCTATGTTTGGTAAGGGATACTAGTTTCTACTAATGATAGAGAAATAAAACTTTCCTTTTAAAATAAATTAATTTTAATAAAGTCAACTTTCTGAAATTTATTACATAAATAATAATATTTAGAGTGGGCAAAAATTGTGAAGGTGGTACCTTAAGGTTAAAGTGTTCTGGTTAAAAACATCATCTGGAGCCCTGGCTGGTAGCACAGTGGATAAGGTGCCGGCCTGTGAACCCAAAAGGTTGCAGGTTCGATTCCCAGCCAGGGCAACATGGCTAGGTTGCAAGCCAGGTCTCCAGTCAGGTCTGTGGCTGGAGGCAGATGAAAAGCAACCATACATTGATGTCTCTCTCCCTCTCTGCCTCCCTCTCTTCCCCTCTTTCTAAAAATAATAAAATAAAATCTTTAAAAAAAAAACAAAACATCATCTGGTTGTTTAACTTTAGTAAATTAATAAAAAGGAAGTTGAAAAAAGCTTTCAGAAAAACCACAGAACCTTAACTTTCCTGAGAAGACAATGGTATGTTGTGAAACCTGAGGCTTAGACCACATTACTTTTAAGTTAAAAATCAGACAATGCTGTCATATATCACAAAACACGTTAAAGGAAATAATTTAGGCAGTCAGATACCTTATTTTTCTTCCTGGCCTACTTTTTTCTTCTTCTGATTCATAACTTTAAAACTAAGGGCACTGGGGGGGTTGGGGGGAGGCAGAGGCAAGAAAGGGGAGCAGCTTAGACAAGAATCTAGTATAAAGGAACCATGGACATGGACAACAGGTGGGATTGACTTTGGGGGGAATGGGTGGGTGGGGAGGGGGACAGAGGGGAGCAAAAAGGGGATGGATATAATACAACAACAATAAAATTAAATTAAAATAAAATTTAAAAAAATAAATAAAACTAAGGGAACTGGTATAAATTATAGCTTTTTATGCTTTTGAACTGCTACAACTGACTAATGCATGCCTTGAATTTTTGTTTTTTATCCATTATGCTTATTACAGTTGTCCTGATTTTTTGCCCTTCCCCTCCACCCAGCACCCCCCACTCTGTCAGGCAATCCCCACACCATTGTTCATGCCATGGACTATGCATATAGTTTGTTGGCTACTCCATTTCCTATACTTTATATCCCCTATTCTGTAACTACCTGTTTGTATTTCTTAATCTCTCTTTACCTCTTCATCTAGTCCCCCACATATGCTTCTCATCTGGCAACCATCAAAACACTCTCTGTATCCATGATTCTGTCTCTGTTTTTGTTTGTTTAGTTTGTTTTGTAGATTTCATTGTTGATAGATGTATTTATTGCAATTTCATTGTTCATAGTTTTTATCTTTTTCTTAAATAAGTCCCTTTAACATTTCATATAATAATAGTTTGGTGATGATGAACTCCTTTAGCTTTACCTTGTCTGGGAAACTCTCTATCTGCCCTTCAATTTTAAATAATATCTTTGTGGGGTAGATCAAACTTGATTATAGGTCCCTGCCCTCCATGAGTTTGAATATTTCTTGCCAATTCCTTCTAGCCTGTATAGTTTCTTTTGAGAAATCAGCTGACCATCTTAATGGGAATTCCCCTTTAGGTAACTGACTTCTTTTCTCTTGCTGCTTTTAAGATTCTCTCTTTGTCTTTAACTTTTGGCATTTTAAAGGCCTCTTTGCATCCATCTTGTTTGGGACTCTGTGCTTCCTGAATGTATATGTCTATTTCCTTCTCCAAATTACGTTTTCTTTAACTATTTTTTCAAATAGATTTCTAATTTCATGCTCTTTCTCTTCTCTGTTTGGTACCATTGTGACGTGAATGTCAGAATGCTTGAAGTTGTCCCAGAGGCTGTTTATACTGTCCTCATTTTTTTTGGATTCTTTTTTCTTTTTGTTGTTCTGATTGGTTGTTTTTTGGTTCCTCTATTCCAAATCATTGACTTGATTCTCAGCTTTACCCCCTCTACGGTTGTTTCCCTGTAAATGGTCTTAATTTCAATTAGTGTATCCTTCGTTTCTGACTGGATCTTTTTAGTGCTGTTGAGATCCTCACTAAAGTACTTATAACCAGTTTTTTGAACTCTGCACTTGATAGATTGCTTATCTCCATTTTGTTTAGCTCTTTTTCTTAAGTTTTGATCTGTTTGATCATTTGGGCCATGTTTCTTTGATCGTTCCTTTTGGCAACCTCCCTGTGTTTATTTCTATGTATTGGGCAGAGCTACTCTGACTCTGTGTCTTAGTAGTATGGCCTAATGTAGTAGGTATCCTGTGAGTCCAGTGGCACAGCCTTCCCTATCACCCAAGCTGGGTACTCAAGGTGCGCCATTTGTGTGGGCTGAGCATACCCTCTCTCTTGTAGTTGTGCCTTGATTGCTTTTGGCAGATCAGTAGGGGGAGGGGTTACCCAGGCCAGTCAACTTCCCTCCATGGAGGATCAGCTGTGAAGGAGAAGGTTGGTGGTGCTCCTATGCTTATAGCTATCCATTTAGGACAGCTGGCCCTGGGGTTTCCTGGGTGGTGCAGGCCAAGGTCAGCCCCTACCTGTGTTCTGCCCAGGGCCATGCTGCATGAACTACTAAGCAAGCTGAGGTGGCTGCTACTTGTGTTGGGCTTGGAGATTCCCATGTGAAGCCTAGCTGTGAATGTAGGCTGGCTGCTGCTAGTGCTGGGCCTGGGGACACTTAGCAAGTGGTAAGGGGGCTCAGTGCTTGCTGAAGCCAGCTCTTGCATGTTTGAGAGGATTAAGAAGTTGTAAAGCATGAGCCAGAGCCAAGATTAGCCATTCATATGGAAAAGGCACTGTTAACAGTTTGAGTAGGCCTGTAAGTTTGGTGGGATGAAGTCTCAGGGAAATAGCAGGGCACAGTAAACAGTGTTAGCCAGCTCAATGAAGTCTCAGATATGGCACCTGCTGGTTCTGTGGGGGAGGGTTCAGAAAAGGGACAGTGACCTCTGCCCATCCTTCTGTCCTGAAGAAAGCTGTCCCTTAGCTGTTCCCTTGATGCCAGAGACTTCAGTTCCTTCCCATATGCCACTGGTGTCTTTTAAGCTGCTACCCTAGTACTAGAGTTCAGAGGGAGTGAGTCTAAGTAAGTGTGCATGTGAGTACTTTAAGAAAAGTGCTTGGAACTCCAGAAGTTTCTTCCACTGACAATCCCCACCCCACTGGTTTTGCAACCAGGCATTATGGAGACTTATCTTCCTGGCCCTGGAACCATGTGCTGGGATGCCTGCTGTGGGTTGGGACTTCTCATTCCTGAGATACCTCTCCCCAGTTTTTATTCACCTCTAATGAATGTGTGTCTAGCCCATTCTGCATCTCTGCCCCTCCTACCAGTCTGGATGGATATGGTTTCTTTAATTCCATAGTTGTCAGACTTCCATTCAACTTCATTTCTGATGTTTCTAAATGATGGCTCTTCCATAGGTTAGTTGTAATTTTGATGTGGTTGTGCAAGAAGGTGAGTTGTGTTTACCTATGTTGTCATCCTGACCAGAAGTGAACATTGTTTTTTAAATATTTGTCTTTCCATAACTCACTTGATATATGCTATATACACTCATCAATAGTTGAAATTCCTCAAACAATGATGATCAGAGAGTAGTGAGGAAACAACAGAGTGCAGGTTTGGGGAGAATGTCATCACAGATAGTTTGTCACCCATAGGTAATTTTAAAAGATTTTTCAACAAATTCTGATCCTCTCACTTAAATGAGAATTGCTACTTTTGGAAATTCACTGGACCAGAAGTAGAGATTCTCATTGCATCAGTTGCTGGGGATTTTACATCTGTCACGAGGTAAATGTTTTGGTAACTAGTGCTTGGAAATATGTCTCCTTAATTTTTTATGAGAATAATGAGAGTGTGCGTACAAGGTAGTGTTGGAAATATCTGCCTCTTAAGGCTTCTGTATCCTAAAAGATGAAATGGACAATAGACATACAAAAGAGAAAATGAATATGCCAGAATGCAGAGTAGGATTGGGTTCAAACTAGATTAATTTCGGCAAGTACATGCTTTGTAGCCTGAATTAATCGGAAAGAAATTACATACAAAAATAGGGACCTGAGATCTCTCACCTTTAACTTGCCCTCATTAGATAGAGTCTATGTATTTTATCCTTGTTCACAATTTGGGATAAAAGATCCTTTATATTCTCACCAAATCTATTGAACTTAAGACATACACTTAGCTTTCTCTCAGTTTCATTGTATTGTGTGTCAGGAATAATCTCTGGAGTCATGGTAGATAATTTTTAGTCAGTAATAGTAGACCTTTTTAAAGTGGTTTACTCTGTAGCCTTGAGTGCAAATTCCAGGACATGGGACTTAA
This sequence comes from Noctilio leporinus, assembly GCA_004026585.1. NCBI lineage: Eukaryota > Metazoa > Chordata > Mammalia > Chiroptera > Noctilionidae > Noctilio > Noctilio leporinus. Next base: position 14,089 of record PVIW01015053.1, on the reverse strand, counting down.
AACTATCTGTATTGAAGTTACCCATAGTGGAGTTATTCAGATCACGGTGGTGATGGAGGAGGCAGAAAGGCAGTGCCCAGATATAGTGGGTACTGCCCACTCATTTGCAACATTTCCTTAAAACTTGATTTAAGAGCAAAGGATTAGTTGGGGGTCATATTTTTACATCTAGCTGAAAATATGTAGTGTGTTTTCTAAGTGTGAGCAATATATCAGTATTAAAGTTTACTTAAGGCCATGAATTCTAAATACTCTTTCGAGTACTAAAAATGATTGCCACATTTATCTTCTAGTATGAGTCTTGGTGCCTGAGGCACATTTAAATTTGAGAACCCACATGAATTAACATTCCTGTAAATTGTTAATGTTGTTTGAAAATTCAGCACAAGTTTGTTTCTTCTAGATTAATAACTACCTCCTAGGGTGATAACAAGGGATTTATTAAAGTACAGAGCACTGAAGTTATTTCTTTGATATCTAAGCTCAGACTGCAGAGGTTTAGAATGAATACATTTTTCTTTTTAGTTGGTAAATTTGATTTGATGTTCACAGTAATGTGTAAATTAGATTATTTCCACTCATTTGCTAACTTTGTTCTGAGTTTAGAGATGTTAATAAGTTTCTTGTGAATTGGCACCTCATGAATGCATAATAATCTTTTATCACATTGGGTTTGTATTACCTGTGTTCCTTTAAGGATCAGCCTTGAAACAGTGATATTAATTAGGCTGATGCTAACCTAGAAGTAATTTGCATGTGTTGCATTACCAAAAAAAAAAAACAAAAAACTAAATATTCTGACACAGCAGTAGAAACGCTGCCCCAGAAGTCAGGATACCTGGGCCCATATGCCAATAACAACCCTTGTGATTTTGGATGGATTATTTTACCTTTCTGGATCTCATTTTTCTACTCTGCAAGATGAAGATTTTAGACTACACAGGTTCAAGGACCACCCCAGAACAAATTCTAATTGTTTCTAATGGCTACTGTAAAGCAGAAGTAATCAGCTTACTTTTATTCCTTGAGTTCTGTTTCCCATAGATTTGTTAAAAGAGCTACATACCTATTAAAGCTCAACCGAAATTTTTTTATTTATTTAGTGGTGTGGTATAATATCTATGCTAAGATGCAGTGCTTGCTTGCTTTCCAAAGAACTTTTCTTGCTCATTGTTAAACAATTAGGGAAAATATATAAAAAAGGAAGTAAAATCACCTTCAAATTTTCTTTGTGCATTATATGTACACATACATATCTATACACAAACACATGTAATATACATATAGATATATTATATAATTTTGTGTCTTTTCACTTAAGACACAAAAATGAGTATTTGCTAATTATTACAAAAGCTTTAATAGTATCATTAAGCTTATTATATGTGGCTATTATATGAAGCCTCTCCTTACCTCCTTGTTTTCACCTTATAATTTTTTCCCTTTATTAGTTTTCAAAGCAGTATTATTGTAACCTTGAATTTCCCAAGGTAAATGTGTCGGTTTTTTAAAAAAAAAAATTTATTTGAATTCCTTACCTCTGCCCCTTTTTTTATTACTATATTTTATTTATTTTGCTATTACAGTTGTCTAAATTTTCCCCTCTTTGCCCCCCTCCACCTAGTACCTCATTTCCTCCAGCAATGGCCCCCTTAGTTCATGTCCATCAGTCATGCATATAAGTTGTTTGGCTTCTCTGTTCACTTTGTTCATCTTAACATCCCCCTGTCTATTTGTAACCACCAATGTGTAAGTTGCTAACAAAATCTATATATTACACACCCGCAAATAAGCACATATTTTGTAACAGTGAATAAGAAAGATAGCATGTATTCTACATCCACATTTTCTTACTTTTTTCTTCTTCCTTAACTGCATTCCATTATCTGAGTTATTGCAAGTAACATAATTTTCCCATATTGTGCTCTTATTGATGGTGTCTATGTCCTTTTTAATGCAGGTGTAGTTCTCAGCAAGTTCCCTGTGGCCTCCCTAGAGTTCTTTGTAGTTCCCCTGGAGTTGTTTGTAGTTTTCTTTGAACTCGTTGAGCTCATTGAGCTTCTGTATCATCATAATTTTGAATTCCATGTCTGATAGGGTGCTTTCCTCTATTTCATTTTGCACTCTTCCTGGGGATTCCTCCTTTCCATTTACTGAGGACTTCTTTCTTTGTCTCCCCAATTTAGGTAATTCTTGATTGTTTCTGCTGCTTGGATTGGTCTGCTTTGACTTACTGTTTTAGTGGTGTGACCTTCTGTGATGTGGAGGTGCATTTTTTTTATTTCCTGGATCTGTGCTTAGTGATGTCAGCTTGTGCCCCAGTCTGGGCCAAGTCAGCCAGTTGGAGGCTACCAGAAATCCACTATCTTTGTCTCCTTTAGTTGTTAATCCAATCAGTCTGTGACCAGTGGTCAGTTTTAGGCACCTCTGGGTGGGGCAGATGAATTCAGTTGTTAATCTAATCAGCCTATGATCTGAGGTCAGGTTTAGGCATTGCTGGGTGGGGCGGATTAATTCCTATGGGTGGGGCTGTTGTTTCCCCTCAGGCTCCCGCCCTTTGGAGAAGAGTGGTCTGCTGGCTGTATGGGGAATGAGTCAGCACTGGCCTCAAGGGCTGCACCCTCAACTCTTCCCTTAAAGCCACTGATCCAAACCCTCCGTAAGTCTCTAATCCACAGTGCCCTTTCTCTGCTGGAGCTCAGGGTAGGTGGGTGCCTCTGTATTTTTGTGCGTGGTCCCTTTAAGAACTCGGTCTCTCTGTGAAGCTGGCTAAACCTGGTGGCTTTCTGCTTTTCACAGCTGGGTGCTGTTTTACTCTCAGCTGTGTTGCTGTAGGCTGTTGGGGGTTTAGATCCCACCCTTCTCAGGTGGAACCCCCAGCTGCTGCCTGTGGGGGGAGCCCAGCCAGCCCTCTCCGTTTCCATACATCCTGCTGATCACATTGTGATGAAGCAGCCTGTTCTGTTCTGTGCCTGGTAATGTCCTCTTTGCCCTCTCTGCCTCACCCCACACACTATTCAGTTCTTCCTTTAAAAAATTACTTGTCTAAGCCCTGGCTGGTGGCACAGTGGATAGGTGCCGGCCTGTGAACCCAAAGGTCACTGGTTCGATTCCCCAGCCAGGGCAACATAACCAGGTTGCAAGCTAGGTCTCCAGCCAGGTCTGTAGCTGGAGTCAGGTGAAAGGCAACCATACATTGATCGCTCTCTCCCTCTGCCTCACTCTCTTCCCTTCTCTTTTAAAATAATAAATAAAATATTTTTAAAAAATTACTTGTCTAATTACAAAAATAATGTTTGTTTTAGAAAATGTAGATGTTAATACAATAAGTCACTATTAATCATTTGATGTGTTACATTATTCTTCTTAACATTCTCCCATCCCTTCATTTCCATGAAATAATTTTTCCCTATTCTGTTTTTCCTTTCTTTTCTAAGCCCTCAGTTTGTTGTAAACTTTCTCCACCTATGCTTTAAATAGTGGCTTCTGCAGTGTTCTGTCCTTGGCTTTATATTCTTTTACCTCTATACCTTATCCTTGCATAGTTTCATAATGGCCTTTTAAAAAAGTTAATACATGTACACACATTAAATTCACACATGCATACACACAGTAAAATGTAAACAGTAAATTTCAAAGCCTGTAATTTTTACAATAAGTAATTCTCTTCCCACTTCACCTTATAGCCAATGACTGGTATTATCTAAATAGGCTATGTTCATATACCAGTACATACATATTTATATATTTACATACATAATTATTAAAATTATTTTTACATAAATGGCGGTGTACTCTTCATACTGATTTGCCTTTTTTTTCACCTAACAATATGTAGGAGATCATTTCATATCAGTATATAGAGATCTATTACATTTTTTTGGTGGCTACATAACTTTTTTCATTTGTATGCTCTTTTCTACCACACATTTTATTTTGAAATATTCAAACTTTCAGGAAATTAAAAGATTATACAATTAATATTCACCTGAATACAAATCTACTTTTCTTCCATTCTCTCTCTCTTTTCTCTCTTTCTTTTTTGATGAATCATTTGAAAGTAAAATTGTAGGTATCATGATAGTTTGTTTATTCCAAAGTTATTCAATATGTATGTTTTAAGGTCTAGGACATTCTATACACAATCACAATTGTTACACCCAGGAGATTTATGATCAATGCAGGTATTATCTATTATAAAATCTCTATTAAAATGTCCACAGTTGACTCTAAATATCCTTTATAGTATTTTCTTCTCTCCCTAGCTGGAAGCCAGTTAAGAGTTAAGACTTGCACTCGATTACAATAGGCTGTTATTTCATTTACTACTATTTAAATAGATGATTACTAAACTAGATCTATAGGTCAGTTTCTTTACTGAAGCAGATTTAAATATTTTCTAAATATAATTATTTGGATGTTTCACCGGCAACTCCAAAATAGCATGTCCATAATGAACTCAATTTTTTCTGCTCTCAAATCTAGCACTTTTCCTCCTATGTTCCCAACTTAGTGAATGGTATTCAAATATTGGCTAAACAAGAAACCTTGGAGTCATACAAAACTCTTCCCTCTTTAAAACTGCACATGCTATATTCCCTTTGCCTGGAATTCTCTTTCTGCATTGTCTACCTTGTCCACCAGTTCATTTTTCAGGGCCTACGTTAAGCTTTACTTCTGAAAAACCTTCCCTGGCTCCTTTTTTCTCCAGACAGAATTAGATGGGTCTCCACTAAGCTCCCTTAGTACCCTGTACACATATTTATATCATCAGTGATCACTTTGTTGGTTTATGTGTATCTATATTCTTTTTTTAAAAAAAAAAGATTTATTATTAGAGAGAGGGGTAGGGAGAGAGGCAGAGAGAGAGACATCAATGTATGGTTGCCTTATACCTGCCTCCAGCCAGGGACCTGGCTGGAGATCTGGCTTGCAACCTGGCTTGCAACCTGGCTTGCAACCTGGTATGTGCCCTGGCTGGGGAATTGAAAATATCTGTATTCTTGATTAGAGTAAGTTTCTTGAGTTGTTAATAACACAGTACTGGCCTATTAGGGCTTAATGAATATTTATTGAATGGAAGAATATGTTTATAGGTGATCTTTTCATTACTGAGTAGAAATATTTTTTTCAAAGCTCAACTCAATATAGCATGCACTTGTTGAATTCCTACTATCTACACAATTTCATGCAAGTAGTAAGATTTATTTTCTGCCTTGAAGAAAGGTTAAGGTCTAATTAAGAAGATAAGACGACTATACTAGAGGCTTAAACAAGCAGAAAGGTAATCTAATTATCCAATGAACAGATGTAGACAGTAACCTCAGAGAGAAATGAAGTTCGTGAATGATTTTTGAGTATTTTCTCTGTGCCAATTACTGTTTTCATTTAATCGCTACAACTTTTATTTTTGAAAAAAGGAAATTAAAGTAGTCTTAAGATCATATAGCTACAAATTAAAGATTGGAACCCAGGTCTGACTCCAGAAACATACTCTTAAGTGTTCCAAAGGCAATTAAGAGATTTATAAAGTGATATTGTTTATTTAGGGGGGGGAATAATAACCAACTGTAGGATAATAATTTAATTATGGTATATCCCCATAATGACAGGTTATATAAGCATTACAAATCATGTAGCTGAAAAATATCTTAAGAAAATGTTTATATGCTTATAATATAGAGTACTGAAAAGCAGTATATACAAGTATGATTCTAGTTTTTTAAAATATGCATGTATTTTTGTATAGGAAATATCAGAAGGAAATACATAAAATGGTTAGCGATAATTCTGCCAGAGTTGTGGTATTATGGACTACATCAATTTCTTCTTTGTAGCAATCTTTTCCAAATTCTCTATGATGAACATAAATTTTTATGATCAGAAAAAAGATCATTTAAAAACTAAAGGATTAAGAAAAGTAATCAAGCAGAATTTATGGGGTAGGACAAAAGGTTTTCAGTTGCCCACATGAAAAATAATGCAATAATTAATAAATAACACAAGAATAAACTTTCTGTATTCACAGCTATAAACCTACTTTTGTCCCTTAGAGTTATTAAAGTGGAGGTTTCATGTTCACCTTTATTGCCTCTGGAGTAAAACTGTCCCTAAGCATCCCAGACAGATTAATGGTTCCTATTTTAAGATCATCTCACTTAGGATGAGCTCTTCCTTCAGCCTTAGAGTCAGTTCTATTGCCAAATAACAAGTGGAAAAGGAATTTCTCTTTATATTATTTTATGAAGACATGGTCATGAGGGACACTCTCATGTCCTGTGGACACGTTCCTTGTATTAAAGGTATTTTTCTGAAATAAGGGGCAGATTTATTCACCTGCCTAGGCTTTGTGTTCTACTTCATGAAAACATTGAAAGAAGTAATACCTATAGATATTTAAGAGGAATCAGAAATGAATGGAAAAACCTAGACTGTTACATGTTTTTGTTAGCTTTCTTTTAGAAGGAATATTCTGTGTGTGATACATCTCTTTTTCCTCTGGGTAGCTGGCTGGCTGTTTTTCCTACACTACAAGTGTGACTGATTTTTCTCATTGGGATTTAGCACCCTCCAGTGGGCAGTAGCTTTTTATGATTTTTTTTCCCTTTTAAATTTATTTATTTTTTCTTGTCAAATTACTGCATTGGACAATTCAGTGATACTAAATAGCATCAATATTTATTTGAGTTAAATAATAACCCTGGTGAGGAAGACTAACTTTGGGCCTGTGGGATGTTGTGCATTTTTATATAGTTTCTTCAGTAGGGAGGAGAGCCTTTCATATGGAAACTTTTTCCTATGGTTTTCATCTTCTCTTAGATAAATTGAAATTGACATGGAGAAACACTGGTGGTTTTCCTCTACCTCCCACTCCTTGGATCTTATGATATTCTGTATTTACCTTTTAGAACTCTTGAGAATTTTTATATACCACCCATTTGTGCACAAACATCTTCATATCCTATCCCAAGGGATTGTTTTTGAAAATGGGCTTCCACCAGAAGAAAAGTAATTTTTTATTTTGTTTTTGCAGAGTGATAGTGGGGATTTTAATTACATCATTGCATTTTTCCTTGGAACAGCAGCCTGCCTTTACCAGGTAAGTTCTCTCCTGTTTTAAAAATATATATTTCATTGATTTTGCTATTACAGGTGACCCAGTTTTTTCCCTTTGCTCCACCTCCACCCAGCACCTCTCATTCCCTCTGGCAGTGCCCCTCTTAGTTCATGTTCATGTGTCATGCATGTTAAGTTCTTTGACTTCTCCATTCCCTCTGTTATTCTTAACATCCCCCTGTCTAATCTGTAACCACCAATGTGTACTTCTTTTACTTTTTTTCACATCTGGTCAGTTCACCATTTAATTATTGCCTTCTGTTAACCTCTCAAATCATGTTAATTACATTTTTTTTTCATTATTTCAAAATGCTTATGTTAATCCATTTCTTTTAAAAATTAGTTTTTAAAGTAATATCAATTGCAATATTACCAAACGCCTACACAAATATATTTACACATATACATATTTTTACAAATATTACACTAGAAAAAATATTTCTACTTCTGTGACCATGCCCAATAACATAATTTAATTAATTTCCTTTAAACAATTTCTATTACAAATATTTTGGTCTAGTTTCTTTTATTTCTTGTCCCTGAAAAAAAAATCCCTTAATTATCCTTCCCAGAGCCTACGTACATTTGGTTAGTTATAGGCAGATTTCTCCTGATCTAAAAAATAAATAAAATAAAATAAACTCTATTTTCATTCCCACAAGAGCTAATCTTTATTCTTTAAATCTGCAGTGTTCAATATGGCAGCCACTTAAAATGTGGCTAGTTCAGACAAGATCAGGCACGTTCAGAGTGGTATAGCTGTAAACAAAATGTGGCTAGTTCAAATTGCAATATACTATAAAATACATGTTGGATTTTGAAGAATTTATATGAAAAAATTTAAATATGTTAATAGCTTATGTAATTATTACATAGTAAATGATAATATTTTAGACACGTAGTAAATTAAGGATTTTTCTTTTTCTTTATTCTTTAAAACTTGTTTTACTCTGGAATGCTATTTTCGTGAAATATGTCACAGATATGGTGTATTGCAGAACTCACTTTCGTGAAAGCTGTCCTAGAGACTGTACCAAACCCATAGTAAAAAAATGAATTTGGTTTCTGAGTCAGATCCCACCCCCTCCAGTAACACAACTCAACTTTATTTTAAGCTATTGGAACTACAACTTTTTCTCTCTATAGTTTTCCATCTTCGATAGTAGATTGATTTTTTTCTTCCATGCAGAGCCTTTGTTTCAGTACCCTCTGATTTTCCTCTACATGTGTTTTACAAGTTGAAGACTTCAGAAATAGTGGCATTTGCAGTGCTTAGCTAGTCCCCACAGAGTAGAAATTGTGATATCTGTTAATTTGAGGTACAAAAAAACCCCCTAGGATTTAAATACTTTTTTAGAATAGTATTCTAGCTATTTTTTGAACTTGTGGTTGACTTCCTACATGTTCCTAAACTAACCATTGAACTATTTAAGAGTCTGTTGAGATAGAAATTAAGTATGTTCACTTTTCAATAATGAAGTTGACTATAGCATTAGTACATTTTTCCCAAGCATCCCCAGTTTGGGGATCTTCATTGCTAGAAATGTCTATTTCCATTCTCTGAAAGGAAACTCATCTAATTTAAATGCTAATATGAGAGAATATATATTGCCTATGTACATGAATCATATGGTTTAGTAGTTGGTAACTTCCATCCCAAATTAGTCTTCACTTTCAGCATCTTTTCTAACCTAAAGATTGACTAATTTCTCGACATACCAAATACCAATTGATATTTAAAACATAAATTGTTAATAAACTCTATATATTATACACCGACAAACAAGCACATATTTTGTAACAGTGAATAAGAAAGAGAGCATGTATTCTGTGTAATATACATCTTAAAGCATACCCTTTAGCATCTCTTGCAATGATGGCTTGGTGGAGATGTAGTCAAGTAGACAAGTCTTTTGTCTGGGAAACGCCTTATTTCACCGTCCATTATGAATGAGAGCCTTGCTGGGTAGAGTAGTCTTGGTTGTAGGCCTTTGTTTTTCATTGCTTGGAATATTTTTTGCCATTCCCTTCTGGCTGGTAGTGTTTCTGTTAAGAAATCCACTGATTTGTATATTAGCTGTTTCTCCCTTGGTGCTTTAAGGATTCTCTCTTTGTCTTTGAAATTGGCCATTTTAATTATAATGTCTTTTGGAGTCAGCCTCTTAGGTTCATCTTTGATGGGACCCTCTGTGCTTCCTGAACTTGCATGCCTTTTTCTCTCCTCAAGTTAGGGAAGTTTTCTGTCATTACTTTTTCAAACAGGTTTTCTATCCCTTGCTCCTCTTCTTCTTCTTCTAGTATCCCTATAATAATAAAAGAAATATTATTACTTTTCATGTTGTCCTGCAGCTCTTTTAAAACATCTTCATTCCTTTTCAGTCTTTTTTCATTTTGTTACACTATCTGGGAATTTTTTTCTATATTGTCCTCCCAACTCCCTGATCTGATCCTCTGCTTTCTCTAATCTGCTTTTGATTCCTTCTGCTGTATTCTTCAATTCAGGAATTGTATTCTTCATTTTTTCCTGGCTCTTATTGGTGGTTTCTATGTCCTTTTTAATGCTGGTATAGTTCTTAGTAAGTTCTTTGTAACTTTCCTGGAGTTCTTTGTAGTTCCTCTGGAGTTGTTTGCACTTTTCTTTGAACTCGCTAAGCTCATTGAGCTTCTCTATAATCATTATTTTGAGTTCCATGTCTGATCATTTGCTTGCCTCTATTTCACTTAACACTCTTTCTAGGAATTCCTCCTTTCCTTTCAATGGGGGATTGTTTCTTTGTCTTCCCATTTTAGGTGACTCTTCTTGTTTGTTTCTGCTTCTTAGATTGGTCTGCTTTGACTTCCTAGCTTTGTGGCGTGACTTTCTGTCGTGTAGAGGTGTGCTTTTTTTACTTCCTGGACTTACACGCCCCCCACCCCACCCCGCCCCATGACTTCAGTGATGTCCCAGTCTGGGCCTAGTCAGCCTGCTGGAGACTACCAGAGATCCACTGTCTTTGTCTGTGTCCTTCAGTTTTTAATCCAAATATTCTATGATCAGCTGTCCAGTGGAGGCACTGATGTGTGGTCCCTTTAATAATTATCTATCTCTTGCTGTCTCAGACTAGCAAACCCCATGGCTTTTTGTTTTTCACAGCTAGATGCTGTTTTACTCTTAGCTTTGTTGCTGTAGGCTGGGAAGCCCAACTGGGGACCCATCCTTCTCAGGTGGAACACCTGGCTTTAATCCCTTCAGCTGCCACCCATCAGAGCCCAACCCTCTCTTTTCTCAACACTTCCTACTAGTCTCGTGATAAAGTGGCCTCTTCTGTTCTGTCTGTGGTTATAAGGCTTCTCTCTAACTAGTGTTCTATTGGTTATTCCAGATGATGATTTCTCCCCATTTAAGTTGTAATTCCAGATTGATCCTGGGAGATTGGTGTAGCTCCACTTAGTCCTCCACCATCTTGGTTCTCAGTTCTCTCTTGTTTTTAAGAAACACTTTCCAAATATTGTTTGTGTCTGATATCAGTTCTAATAATTGCTTGTGTACTTTAAATAAACATAATGTCTTAAGAGGTTTTTTTGCTTCCCTTTTAATTTAAACCTTTGTTAGCTTTGTGACTTACCTTTCCATTTTTTAAAAACATTTTATTTTTTGAAAGAAGGGGAAGGGAGAGAGAAAAAGAGATAGAAAAACATGGTATGTGAGAGATACATCAATCAATTGGTTGCCTCTAACAAACCCCCAACTGGGGGTTTGGTCTGCAACCTAGGTATGCACCCTGACCAGAAATCAAATTAGCAACCCCCTGGTTCACAGGCCAGTGCTCAGTCCACTGGACCACAGCAGCCAGGGCCACCCCTCCATTTTCAGTGGACATGGATCCCAGTGAACTTAATGTCAACCCTGTCCTGTGCTGGGGACTGGGCTTCAGGGGTCCATGCCATTTGCCTATGGCAGTGAAGATTACTTCAAGCTTTTATGATGATTTTGCTGATACTTCAGGCTGAAGATTTTGTATCTGTGGAAAAGTCTTTGACTAGGGAACAGCAAAGGCCAGATTTTAGTAGAGTATTTAATGTAGCAGTGATGAATAGGATGGATTATCAGAGCAGAGGGATTGGAAGCAAGGAAATTAGTTGGGAAGTGTTTCTGTTACTTCAGTCAGAAGGTAATGAAAGGCAATGGCAGTTCGGGATATGTGTGGGGCAAAGGACAAAGAAGGAAGATTGCTAGAACTTGACAGAATAGATATGAGATATAAGGAGGGAGGAGGTTTTGTACCTGGATGATAGGGAGGTAGGTACTCATATTTCTGAAAAGAGAGGAGATAAAGGTTTGCAAGGAGGAATTGGGTAACTGTACCAATCACCAGACCAAAAAACATCTTCACTAAAATACATAAGAGCAAGCAAGGCCTTTTGATCAAACTTCAAGTAACACATTTTTCTGGTTGGCATACAAAAAATGTTAGAAAGATTCAGGACTGCAAATATAAGGCTGTCTAAAATTCAGTAGTAGTCTCTAGTGAAATATTTTGGATGTAAGCATTTGACTTTTATGTAAAGATGCATTAAAAATGTTAGTACCAGTGACTTTTTTTTTTTTAAGATTTTATTTATTATTCTTAGAAAGAAGGGTAGGGAGAGAGGTATCAATGTATGATTGCCTTTCACCTGCCTCCAACTACAGACCTGGCTCGAGACCAGGCTTGCAACCTGGTTATGTGCCCTGGCTGGGAATTGAACCAGCAACCTTTGGGTTCGCAGGCTGGTGCCTTATCCACTGTGCCACCAACCAGGTCGGACCCCATTTTTTATAATCCCCTAATTTTCCTTAATCACTTATATATGTTCAGAAAATATTTTTCTATTAAATTTGACATGTTAATTATAAGGAATGATATTTCATGCAGGAAATGGAAAAACTTGTGTTAATGTCACAGTGCTTTAATTTTATGAAGTATTCTTGTGTAGAGTTTCTAAATTTTTATCTCTATAATCCTGCCATACAGAGAAACCTGAGGCAGCTTCAGTATTATTTAGAAATCACATGGCCAGTAAGCAAGTGGCGTGAGGGCTTAAGTCTTGAGTGTTCTGATTTTAAGTATTATATTCATTCCACTTGCAGTCTCCAAGTGAAATTTCTACATTTGTGTAATGTTACAACTTAATGATTCTAAAATAATGTGAGATAAATATTTACTATAAAATTATTTCATAAGTAATTATTTTTTAAAATATGCTTTTTGACCATTTTGCTTTAATAAAATAATTTTAAATGTTAATAATAATAGCAAAATAGATTGGGCTCTACTCATACCAAGCCCTTTACATTCCTTGTACCATTAAATCCTCAGAGTCCCACACTAATCTTATTATCCCCATCATTTTTTACTAAGGCCTGCACAGTTCTTATAGCCAGTGAGTGGCTGGAACCCAGCTCTGTGCAGCTGCGGCTCAGTGCTGTTGCCTGTGGGAGGCATACCTGTCACGTTTCCCAGAACCGCTGAAAGACGTTCTGAGAGTTGCCTCCCAGAGGATCAGTGTCACAGGTTGTCTTGTACTTGAGAGAAGTAAACAAATTCATGCTGTAAAAACAAAAGCAAAAATCCAATTTTCTTCATATGAACAGGCATGAAAGTGGATGCTTTCCAAATATGCTGGTTTTTCCACAGGAAAACTTAAGTGATTATGTGTTACCATATAACATGCTTTTTCCCATTTGTTGGGTATTTTTAATCTCCTTTGAATCTGACTTCAAAGGCCATTACCACATGGTTTGCTGCCTTTTTCTCCAGGCTGAAGGTACTTAAGGAAGCACAGAACTCCAGACAGGTTGGAGTGATCTTGCTATATAGCATTTCAAGTAGGAAACCAAATGGTAGGTTATTCCTTCTCCTTCACTGTTTTATTTTGAAAACTTGAATGTTTACAGAAAAGGTGGAAGACTAGTATACCTAGAGTCACAAGTTACTAACATTTGGCAGCACTATGTATGACCATGTAGTGTGTGTTTTTAACTGTTTACATATGAAGTAAGTTGCTGACAAATATGCATGTGTAAACTTGTTTGGCTATTAAATTTTTTATCATAACCAGGATATTAATGTTGATGCAGTCAAAATATTGAACTTTCCTATCACAAGAACCCTTGTGTTGCACTTTTACAGTCACATCCACTTCCCTCTGGCCTTTAACCTCTGGCAACACTAATGTGTTCTCCATTTCTATAATCTTTTCATTTTAAGTAAATGGAACCATACAGCACAGGGTGCACATTATCAATTGGCAATAACTGTATCTGCTTATTTCATGTGCTTATTAATTTTGAAAAACTATGTTTCTAAGGTTATGATTTAACACCAGTGTCTCAGATACAAAGTATTAACTTTTGAGAGCAACTGTCATGTCAAAGGAATACAATGCTAGAGCAACCATAATTTCTGAACTGCATGCAGGGCCAACTGCTAAGGAAATTGCAGACTTCAATAACATCCCTTTATGTACAGTTGACAACGTGAAGGAGGTATGTGATGCTGATCCTGATGTCGCCACACCAAGGAAAATGCGTAAAGTATGCAAGGGTCTCACAAGGCCAGATATTGTACATAGAATCCAGGAGATCACCAATGAAGATCCAGGCAAGTCACTGTGCTCCATAGTAAGAGAACTGCAATGGTTCGCAAGGTTATTGTTGCAGTTACCAGATACAGATCATATGTTCTTAGAAGAGGCCAGTTTATGACACAGTAGACAAAAGAAAGGTGCTTTGAAAAAGCAAGGAAGCTGCTAACAACACTGAAAAACCCCAAAGGAAAAAAACCCTCTGATTTTCTTCTCTGATGCAAAGAATTTTCAGCAGGACCAAATAGTCAACAGAAGAAACAACAATTGGCTCTGGGAGAATCTTAATGAAGTCCCAATTGTCATGAAAATGAAATTTCCTGCTACAGTGAGGGTGTTAGGTGTTGTCAGCAATGAAGGAGATATC
>PVIW01015052.1:0-21054 GCA_004026585.1 Noctilio leporinus | reverse complement strand
GGGATTAAGAATATGTGAGGAGTAACTTTTGCAAAGGATATGTTGGGGCTTAATAGTTCATATTGCTCTCGGTATAATTCAGGTGCTTGAGATTGGCAGCAATCCCTTTCCTGATGCTGCCTCTTTTTCTTGGTCAGGACTTTACAGTCTATAGTCTATATTCTAGCCGGTCTTGGCGTGTGGCAGGGCCTCTGATTGTTGCAGTAGGGCTGATTCTGAGTGTCCGCCCCCAGGTAGGCTGGGCCTTCCACAGCCTGGCTGAGTTTTAGGGCTGCTGGTGTTCTGGAGCCCGCAGGGAGCCCCCTCCTACTCCTGGTGGATGTTCCTGCCCAGGACGTGCCCCCAGCACTTCTGCAGGGCAGCCCGCAACTTCACTGGTCCCTTTGACGACTGGCCCCACCCGCGTAGTTCCGGGAGGAGGCTGGGCCTGTCAGTCAACACTGTCCTGGGTCCGCCTACACTGTCCCACCCTTCTGGGGTGGGCACCACGCCTCCAAGCCAACCATCTCTCTCAGTAGTCCTTTACGAGGCCTCTGTGATGAGCCCCTCCCAGGCGTGGGCAGTGTGGCCTTTGTTTCTGGCAATGGCGGGTCAGTTGTCCCTGCTACCAGTTCTGGCTGGCCAGCTCACCATTTGGAGTTTCCCGTGGAGCCTGGGGGCCTGTGTGGTTGCACAGGGCTGGGCCTCCCCCCTCGCAGGGACTTCTAGCTGCTGTTTCCCTGGTGGCCCAGCAGCTCTGTTTTTGGCCCTCTCGCCACCCTGCCAGTGCACTTCCTGCTCCCCTGCTCCAGCTTCCCACAGGACTCTTCTCCTCCGCCTCTAGCCCCGCGCAGAGCCTCCTCTCCCTGTTGCCAGAGTGAGTCTCTCACACAGTCACTTCCCTGCAAGAGTTCAATTCCGTGTTCCCTACGGCGTTTGCCCTTGCTGCCCGCACTTCTCTGTTGAGACTTCCAGTCACCAGGGAGCCCGGAACTGGCCCCAGTCAAATGAGCCCCTCTGGGCAGAGGCTGCCCAGAGCAGACCTCGGCCCACCGGCTGGGCGGTTGGGAACGCCACACCTACTGTCCTGCTGTCCTCCTCTGTCTCTGGGCTGTGCTCCCCTGTGTCCAAATGCTGCCCGTTCCAATCCCTAGGGTCCTGAAGATGTCTCATGCTCCCTATCCTGTCCTCTAGCTGCTTTGGTACTCGAGAACACCATCAGCACTGCTCTCTACTCTGTCGCCATCTTCCCTCCTCTGAGTCAAGCAATTTATCAGATAGAGAGTTTATAATAATGATTATAAGGATACATGCCAGCATGAAAAGACATAGAAACAATAAAAAAGAACCTGTCAAATAAATAATGAAATATGTGAAATAAATAGTACACTGGAAGGAATAACCAGTAGTTAGATGAAGCAGAAAATCGAATCAATTATTTGGAAGATAAGGTAGACAAACAACCAAGCAGAAGAGCAATAAGAAAAAATAATTTAAAAAGTGAGAAGAGGTTAAAAAACATTTTGTACAATGTGAAGTGTAACAACATCTGTATCATGGGAATACCAAAAAAGGAAGAGAGCAAGCAAGGGATTGAGGGTCTATTTGAAGAAATAAAACCCAAAAACCTTCCAAATCTGGTGAAGGAAAAAGACAGGTAAGTCCCAGAAACTCAGAGAGTCCAAAACAAATTAGACACAGAGATGCCTAAAAAAAAGGCATCATAAATAAAATGGCAAAGCTTAAAGATAAGAAGAGAATCCTGAAAATAACAAGAGAAAGCAGGTAGTTACATACAAGGGAACATCAATTAGAATGCTATCTGATTTCTCAACAAAAACATTTCAGGCCAGAAGGGAGTGGGGTGAAAGATTTGAGGTGATGAAAAGGAAGGGCCTACCACCAAACTTTTACCCAAGATTTAAAATCAAAGGTGATAAAGGAACCATGGACATGGATAACAGGTGGGATTGACTTTGGGGGGAAAGGGTGGGTGGGGAGGGGGACAGAGGGGAGCAAAAAGGGGATGGATGTAATACAACAACAATAAAATTAAAAAGAAAAAGAAAAAAGAAAAAAAGAAAAATAGAAAAAAAATAAATAAAATCAAAGGTGAAATAAAGAGCTTTTCAGACAAGAAAATGTTGAAGGAATTTGTTAACACCAAAGCAATACTGGAACAAATGTTAAAGGGCTTGCTTGAAGAAGAACAAAAAGAGAAAGAAATAAAAGAGGAAAATAGGCTAACAATATTTTCCTCTTTTATTTCTTTCTCTTTTTATCAATAATCACCATAAATGTAAGTGGCTTAAATGTTCCAGCCAAAAGACATAGGGTAGCTGAATGGATAAGAAAATAAGACCAATATATATGTTGCCTCCTAGAAACCCATCTCAAATCAAAAGATACAGACTAAAAGTAAAGAGATGAAAAAAGATATTTCATTAAAATGGACAGGAAAAAAAGCTGGGGTAGCAATATTTATATCCAACAATATAGATTTTAGCAAGCCATATTAAGAGACAAAGAAGGACACTACATAATAATTAAGGAACAATCCAAGAAGAGGATATAATCTTAGTAAATATATACACAACCAACATAGGAGCACCTAAACTGTAAAGCAAGTCTTAATGGGCATAAAGGGAGAGATTGACAGAAATACAGCCATAGTCTCCAGACAGCAAATCAACAAGGCAACAGTGGTCTTAAACCAAGCAATGGATCAACTTAATTCAGTTGATGTCTTCAGAGCATTTCACCATAAAGCACCAGAATATACATTTCAAGTGATCATGAAACATTTTCTAAGATAAACAACATGCTAGAACACAAAGCAAGTCTCAATAAATTGGAGATAATTGAAATTGTATCAAGCATAGTTTCTGACCATAATGCTCTGAAATTAAAAATCAACCACAAGAAGAATACTGAAAAACATTCAAAGATATGGATGTGAAATAACATGTTATTAAATAATGAATGGGTCAACGATGAGATCAAGGAAAAAATCAAAAGATACTTTGAAACAAATGAAAATGAGGATACAACAATAAAAACAAAAAATAACAAACAAACAAAAAAGACTGTGGGACACTGAGAAAGCAATCCTGAGGGAAATTCTTAGCATTACAGGCCTATCCCAGAAAACAAGAAAAAGATAACATAAACAATGTAATTTAACACTTAAAGGAACTGGAAAAATAACAATAAATAAAGCCCAAAAGTAAATAGAAGGAGGGAAATAATAAAGATCAGAGCAGAAATAAACAAAATAGAGTCTAAAAATGATACAAAAGGTCAATGAATCCAAGAGCTGGTTCTTTGAAAAGATAAATATGTTTGACAGCACTTAACCAAACTCATCAAGAAAAATAGTAAAAGGATCCAAATAAACTCAGCAATAAAAAAGGAGAAATAACAATTGACACCAAAAAATTAAAAAGGATTGGAAGAAAATATTGTGAACAACTATATGCCAACAATCTGGACAACCTGGATGAAATCAGTAAATTCCTAGAAATGTCCAGTCCTCCAAAACTAAATCAGAAAGAATCAGAGAATCTGAATAGACAGATTACAACTAGTAAGATACAGACAGTATTTTAAAAATCCCAATAAGCAAGAGACCTGGACCAGATGGCTTCATGGATGAATTTTAGCAAACACTTTGAAAAGAACTATTACCTCTCCTTCACAAATTATTTCAAAAAATTCAAGAGGAGGGATGGCTTCCAAACTTATAGTATGAGGCTAGTATTCTTCTTCTTCTGAAACCAGATAAAGACACAACAAAAAAAATTATAGGCCAATATCCATGATGAACATAGGTGCTAAAATTCTCAACAAAATATTAGCAAAAAGCATACAACAATGCATCAAAAAGATACTACATAATCTGTTGGGATTTATTCCAAGAATACAAAGTTGGTACAATATTCACAAATCAGTAAGTGTGATACATCATGTAAACAAAATGAAAGATGAAAAGCACATGATCATATAAATAGCTGCAGAAAAAGCATTTGATAAAACTCAGCACACATTTATGATAAAAATTCTCAGAAAAGTGGTAATTGAGGGAATATACCTAAATATAACAAAGACCACAGAGGACAAACCCACTGCCAGCATCATACTCAATGGTCAAAAACTACAAGCATTCCTGTTAAGATTGGAACAAGACAGGGATGTCCACTTTCACCTGTTATTCAACATAGTACTGGAAGTCCTAGCCACAGCAATCAGATATGAAGAAGAAATAAAATGCATTCAAATTAGAAAATATAAATGAATTCAGGAAATTGCAGAATACAAAATCAATATCCAGAAATTTGTTGCATTTTTATATCCCAATAACAAACTAACAGAAAGGAAAATTAATAAAGCAATCCCATTCACAATTGCTTCAGAAAGGATAAAATAGAAATACATCTAGTTAAGAATATAAAAGATCTGTACTCAGAAAATTATAAGACACTGAAGAAAGGAATCGAAAAAGATACATATAAGTAGAAGCACATATGTGTTCAGGAATAGGAAGACTTAACACCAATACAGTATCCATACTACCAAAGTAATCTATAGATTCAATGCAATTCCTATCAAGATTTCAAAGATGCATTTCATAACCAGAAAAAATACTTCAAAATTTTATATGGGGCCCTGGCTGGTGGCACAGTGGATAAGGCACCAACCTGTGAACCCAGAGGTCGCTGGTTTAATTCCCCAGCCAGGTCACATTAACGAGGTTGCAAACCAGGCCTCCAGCCAGCTCCATAGCTGGAGGCAGGTGAAAAAGGCAATCAGACATTGATGTCTTTCTCCTTCCCTTCCTCTCTCCCTTCCCCTCTTTCTAAAAATAATAAATAAAATCTTTATAAAGTTTTACATAAAACCACAAAATGTCCCACATAGCAACAGCAATCCTGAGAACAAAATTGGAGGAATCATATTACCTAATATCAAACTATCCTGTAAGACCATTGTATTCAAAACAACATGATACTAGCAGAAAAAGATGCATAGATCAATTGAACAGAATAGAGAGCCTAGAAATAAACCAACACCTTTATAATCAAATAATATTCAACAAGAGGTATCAAACACATAAAATGTGCTTAAAATAGCGTACTCAAATAAATGGTGGTGGGGAACATGGACATATATGTTCAGTAACTTAAAACTAGACCACCTTCTTACACTACACACAAGAATAAGTTCAAAATGAATGAAAGACTTAAGTGGTAGACCAGAATCCATAAGAATCATAAAAGAAAGCACAGGAAGCAAAACCTTAGACCTAGCTGACAGCAATATTTTATCTGCTAAATGTCCCCAGGCAAGATAAACAAAAGAAAATTTTAAAATGGGACTATATCAAATCACAAATTTTTTTTTGTACAGCAAAGTAAAATGTCAACAAAATAAAAAGATAAGCCACTGAATGGGAGACCATATTTACTGATACATCTGATAAGGGGTTAATATCCAAAAATTATAAAGAAACTTACAGAACAACACCCAAAACAACACAATTTAAAATGGGCAAATGACCTGAATAGACACTTTTCCAAAGAGGACATATAGAAGGCTGAGAGACATATGAAAAAATGCTCAACATCACTATCATCAGAAATGCAAATTAAAACTACAATGAAATATCATTGCACATTTGTCAGAATGACCATCATTAATAAATCAGCTAATAAATGTTGGTGAAGATGTGGAGAAAGAGGAACTTTTCTACTATTGGTGGGAATGCAGATTGGTGGAAAGCAAAAACTTAAAAATAGAATTGCCTTTTGACCCAGTGATTCCACTTCTAGGGATGTATCTGAAGGAACCCAGAAGGCTAATTTGAAAAAAACATAGGCATCTCTGTTTGTTGAAACATTACTTACAATCACCAAGATACGGAAGCAGCCCAAGTGACCATTAATATATGAGTGAATAAAACAACTTTGAGATATTTACACAATGGCATACTACTAAGTCGCAAAAAAAGAAAGTTTTAGCTTATGCAGCAGTTGGTTGACCTGGAAAATATCATGCTACATGAAATAAGCCAATCAGAGAAAGACAAATTCATATGATTCCACTCATATGTGGAATCTAATGAACAAAGTGAACTAATAAGCAAAATAGAGACAGACTCATAGATGGAGAGCAGAATGGCAACTAATGGGGGTAATAGGGGTTGGAAGGATAAAGCAAAAAGTAAAAGGACTCATAGACATGGATGACAGTGTGATGATTATGGGGGGAGGGGTGGTAGTGGAAGAGGCTATAGAAGGCTAAATGATGATGGAATAAAATACAACAAAAATGCACTATAGAAAAGAATGCCACTTAAATATGAAAATTATGTACAATCTGAGTTATCCATATCAATATAAAAAACATAATCTGAAAGATTAGTGTTCACTCTTTTTTCTACTCCTCTTCTACCTCTGCCTCCTCTCCTAACATTTAGTCTAATAATTTCTAAGCAATGAAAACATGAAGACAATTTTAAAAATCTATTTGATAATAATTCTTATCTTGTCACTTTCATTAAAATAATATATTTAAGCTGTAATTATTGATAAATAGAAGTCTTCAATAAAAATGTTAGTGCCTTTTTCTTAGCTTATGGATATTTTCTAACTACCTTGACTCGATAAAAATGTAAACACTCTAAAGAGACTGAGAGTGCAAAATTAAAAATTTGTTGAAATGAAGCACAAATGATCTTTTAGACTAATAACCTGAATCTATCTAGAATCAGGGGAAAAAAGGAGAAGATTCATTATGAATCATAGCTTTGAACCAAAGTAAGCATCTAGTTATCAGTAACTAGAGAACCACTGGGTAGTCAGTACCAAAGTCAGTTTCTTGGTCCTAATTACAGCAGGCTGGCTGCTGAATATTGACAGCACAGTTATTTTTAACAGAAGAAAATATCAGGATTGACTTTTATTTTAAAAATACGGCCCTGGCTGGTAGCACAGTGTATAAGGCGCCGGCCTGCAAACCCAAAGGTCGCAGGTTCGATTCCCCAGCCAGGGCACATAACAAGGTTGCAAACCAGGTCTCTAGTCAGGTCTGTGGCTGGAGGCAGGTGAAAAGCAACCATACATTGATGTCTCTCTCCCTCTCTGCCTCTCTCCCTTCCCCTCTTCCTGAAAATAATGAAATAAAATCTTAAAAATATATACATTTAAAAATACGGAATGCTTCATGAATTCGTGTGTCATCTTTGTTCAAGGGCCATGTTAACCTTCTTTGTATTGTTCCAATTTTAGTATATGTGCTGCCAAAGAGAGCAATCAGGATTGATTTTTGAAGTGGGGAAACAAAATAAAAATTTTATTATTTCATTTTACTCATCTGAAAGAAATATGAAAAATGTTGATCTATGATTGGAAAGTATTCTTTTAAAAGTTTTCAAATTGTTGAGCAGAGACTTTATTCTCCTTTAAGGCATAAGGAAATATTTTTGCCTAAGTTTAAATAAAATGAATCAATTTTCTTATTCTTTTGTCTTATGCTTAACCACACCTGTTTACCCTTGCCTGTTCCATTTGTACCTACTTTATAAGACTGAGTGTTTTATGACATTTTATATAGAGATTGTGATAGAATTATGAAAACATGAGGGTTGTATTGCATTTTATATATGTTTTATATTTAAAAATTGTCAGTGAAACTCTCCACATATGGCAGATGATTAATAAATACTGTTGACTGCTAAAAAAAATTGGAGTTTTGTTCCCTTTTTAAGGTGAATTTGTTGGAGTGACACTGGTTAAAAAATCTTACGGGTTTCACTTTTACAATTTAATAAAACATCATCTACATGCTAGATCATGTGCCCATCACCCCAAGCAAAGTCTCTTTTTGTCTTCATTCCCTTCCCTTTGTTCACTTACATGTCCCCCACCCACCTTTACCTTTGGCTGTCACCACACTGTTGTCTGTGTCTGTGTGGATAGCTCAGAATGTATGTACTAAATTTTTGTATTTAACATTAAAAGTGAGTTTCTTTTTTCCACATTTTTTCATTGTATTTTATTGCATCACCATTTAGACCCCTCTACCGTCTTTCACCACCACCTTCATCCCCCTTCAATCACTTTACTGTTGTCCATGACTTTGAGTCCTTTTTCCTTTTGGCTCAATCCTTCCACCTGTAATCCCCTATCTCATAGTAGTCAACCTGTCTCTATGAAACTTTTGCTTTTTAGTTCAGTTTGTTTATTAGATTCCACATATAAGTGAAATCATGTGGTTTTTGTCTTTCTCTAATTGTCTTATCTCACTTTGCATAATGTTCTCAAGTCTATTCATAAGATCACAAAGGGTAAAATTCTCTTCCTTTTAAAATTGTCTGAGTAGTATTCTATTGTGTAAATGTCCCATAGTTGTTTTATCCACTCAATTACTAATGGGCACTTGGGCTGCTTCCATATCTTGGTGAGTGTAAACAACACTGCAATAAATGTAGAGGTGCTTATGTTTTGGGTTTCTTCAGATGTATTCCCAGAAGGGGAATCATTGGGTCAAAAAGCAACTCCATTATTAAGTTTTTGGGGCATCTTCATACTGCTTTCCACCAATCTGCATTCCCACCAATACTACAAAAGAGTTCCCATTTATCCATATCCTTGCCACCTGTTTGTTGGTTTATTGATAATAGCCATTCTAATAGATGTGGTAAATCATTGTGGTTTTAATTTGCATTTCTCTGATTAGTGTAGTTGAGATCTTTTCATAAGTTTATAGGAGATGTATCTATTCAGGTCTTTGCCCATTTTTAATTAGATTGAATTTTTGGTGTTGAGTTTCATAAGTTCTTTATATTTTTTAATTTTTTAAATTTTATTGTTGCATTACATTTACCCTATTTTCCCCACAGATCTCCCCTGTCCCACTCTCTCCATCCCCTATCCCACAGTCAATCCCACATGTTATCTTTATCCATAGGTCATCCATGCTAGTTCTTTGACTAAACTGTTCCCCTTCTTTACCTCTTTCTCCCCTTCCCAACCTCTCTGCACTCTGAAAGTCTGTTCCTTGTTTCCATACCTCTGTTTCTATTTGCTTGTTTGCTTTTCTCATTAGTCTCCTGTAAAGGGTGAGATCTTATGGTATTTGTCTTTCATTGACTGGCTTATTTCACTAAGCATAATATTTTCCAGTTCCATTCATGTTGTCACAAAAGGTAGGAATTTCTTCTTTCTTTCTGCAGAATAATGTTTCATTGTGCAAATGCATCAAAGTTTTTAAATCCATTCTTCCACTGATGGTTACTTAGGCTGTTTTGAGCACTTAGGTACTGTAAATACCACTGCTATGAACAGAGAGATGCATAGGTTCTTCTGAACTGGCGTTTCAAGGTTCCTCTGGTATAATCCTAGCAGTGAAATAATTAGGTCAAAAGGCAGGTCCATTTTTAGTTTTTTGAGGAAATGCCATACTGTTTTCCATAGTGACTGCACCAGTCTGCATTCACACCAACAGTGTACCAGGGCTCCCTTTTCTCTGCATCCTGACCAGGACTTGTTGTTTGTTAATTTGTTAATGATGGCCATTCTGACAGTTGTGAGGTGGTGTCTCATTGTGGTTTTCACTTGCATCTCCCTAATGGCTAGTGATATTGAGCATTCTTTCATATGCTTACGGGCCCTTTGTACGTCCTTCTCAGAGAAGTGTCTTTTCAGGTTCTTTGTTCATTTTTTAATTGGGCTGTCTGTCTCCTTGGTGTTGAGTTGTATAGTTCATTATATATTTTGGAGAACAAATCCTTGTCTGAAGTGTCATTGGCAAATATGTTTTCCCATACAGTTTGTTCCCATTTCACATTGCTGATGCTTTCTTTAGCAGAGCAGAAACTTCTCAGTTTGATGTAGTCTCATTTGTTTATTTGTTTTCTTATTTCCTTTACCCTTGAAGATGTATCAGTGAAAATATTTCTGCCTGGGATATCTCAAATTTTACAGCCTATGTTGTCCTCTAGGACTTTTATAGTGGCACAGCTTATGTTTAAGTCTTTTTCCATCTTGAGTTTATTCTAGTTTATGGTGTAATTTGGTGGTGTAGTTTTATTTTTTTGCTCTCTAGTATGTTCCATTGGTCTGTATGTCTATTCTTATGCCATTACCAGACTGTTTTGATTATAATCACTTTGTAGTATAGTTTGATACCTGGTATTGTGATTCTTCCAATTTTGTTCTTCTTTCTCAAGATTGCTGTGGCTGTTTGTCCTTTTTGGCTGCATATAAATTTTTTAAGTATTGTCTCTAGATCTGTGATATATGTCACTGATATTTTAATTGGGATTACACTGAATCTATAGATTGCTTTGGGTAGTATGACTATTTTAATGATGTTAATTCTTCCAATTGTTGAACATGGTATATTCTTCCATTTATTTGTATCTTCTTTAATTTCTATATTCAGTGTTTTGTAGTTTTCCCAGTACATACCTTTCACCTCCTTGGCTATAGTAAATATAATTATTTTTCAAGTTTCTATCACTAATGTTTTGTTGTTCATGTACAAGAATGCCTTCAATTTCTGAATATTGGCTTTATGGTCAGCTTTTCTGCCTGATTCACTCATTAGTTTGAGTAGGTTTTTTGGTGGAGTCTAACGGGTTTTCTAAGTACACTATCATGTCATATGCAAATAATGACAGTTTTTATCGCCTCCTTTCCAACTTGGATGCCTTTGATTCCTTTTCCTTGTCTGATTCCTATGGCTAGAACTTCCAAAACAATGTTGAATGGAAGTGGAGAGAGAGGACACCTTGCCCTGTTCCTGATCTTAGGGGGAAAGCTTTTAGTTTTTGCCAATTGAGTATGATGTTGGCTGCAGGTTTCTTATAAAAGACCTTTTTGATGTTGAGGTCTGCTCCCTCTACTCCCACTTTGCTGAGCGTTTTTTTTTTTTTTTTAATCATAAATGGATTCTGTACTTTATCAAATGCTTTTTCAGCATCTATTGATATGATCATATGGCTTTTGTCTTTCATTTTGTTTATGTGGCATATTACCTTGATTGATTTTAAAATATATTGTCCTTGCATCCCTGAGATGAATCCCACTTGATCATAGTATATAATCTTTTTAATGTATTGCTTGATCCAGTTTGTCAATATTTTGTTGAGAATTTTAGCATTGGCGTTTATCAGAGATATTGTCTTGTAGTTTCCTTTCTTTTTTGGGTCTTGACCTGGTTTTGGGATTAGAATAATATTGACCTCATAGCAAGAGTTTGGGAGTCTTCCCTCTTGTTGGGTATTTTGAAATAAGTTGAGAAGGATAGTAGTAACTTCTTCCCTACATGTTTCGTAAAATTCACCTGTATAGCCATCAGGTCTGGGCCTCTTATGCACTGGGAGGAGTTTTTTGATCACTGCTTTAATTTCACTAGTTATTGGTCTATTCAGGCTTTATGCTTATCCTGGATTCAGTTTTGGTACATTATACATTTCCAGAAATGTGTCCATTTTACCCATGTTGTCAAATTTCTTGTCATAGAGTTGTTTGTAGGAATTTCTTACAATGCTTTATATTTCTGTGGTATTGATTGTGATTTCTTCTATGTCATTTCTGATTTTTGTTTATTTGGGTCCTCTCTCTTTTTTTCTTGATGAGTCTAGTTAAAGCTTGTCAACATTGTTTATCCTTTCAAAGAACCAGCTCCTAGATTTATCGATCCTTTGAACTGTTCTAGTCTCTATGTTTGTTGTTGCTCCTATAGCTTTTGTAGCTTTAGGGTTAGGTTATTTGTATAGGCTTCTTCTACCCTTTTTTAGGTAGGCCTGTATTGCTATGATCTTCTCTCTCAAGACTGCCTTTGCTATGTCCAGTAGTTTTTGGGCTGCTATGTATTCATTGTCATTTGTTTCCAGAAACTTTTGGATTTCTTCTTTGACCTCATTGTTAACTCATTCATTACTTAATAGCATGCTATTCAGGCTCCATGAATTAGAATGTCTTTTTTTGTCCTTGAAGTTGGTTTCTAGTTTCAAGCCATTATTACCTGAGGTGCTTGATATGATTTCAGTATTCCCATATTTGTGGAGGCTTGTCTTGTGTCCTATTCTGTCATCTATCTTTGAAAATGTTACATGTGCATTTGAAAAGAATGTGTATTTTTCTTCTTTGGGTTGAAAAGTTCTGTATATGCCAGTTAAATCAATTTCATCTAGTGTTATTCAATGCTACATTATCCTTAGTGTTATCTTGCTTGGAAGATCTGTCCATTGTTTATAATGAGGAATTAAAATCTCCTACTATGAGTGTGTTGCTGTTGATATCCTTCTTGAAGTCCTCCATGATTTTTCTTATATATTGGGGTGCTCCTATGTTGGGTACATATGTTTACTAGGGTTAATATCTTCTTTATGGATTGTTTTCTTAAGTATTATGAAATGCCTTTCTTTGTCTCTTTTTATAGACTCTATTGTCAAATCTATTTTGTCTGAAATAAGTATTGCTATCCCCAGCATTTTTTCATGTCCATTTGCTTGAAATATACTTTTCCTTCCCTTCATTTTCAGTCTGTGTTGATCTTTTGTTCTGAGGTGGGTCTTTGGTAGACAGCATATATGTGGGTTATGTTTTCTTCTCCATTCAGCTCTCTATGTCTTTTGATTGGTGCATTCAATCTGTTTATGTTTAAGGTTATTATTGACAGATATTTATTTATTGACATATTTCTTCTTTGTACTGGTGTTGCTGTCTGTCCCTTCATCATATTAAACAGACCATTTAGTATCTCTTGCAATACTAGTTTGATGGAGGTATATTATTTTAGCTGTCTTTTGTCCAGGGAACTTCTATTTCACCTTGCTAAGTAGAATATTCTTGGTCGCAGGCCTTTGTTATTCATTGCTTTAATATATATATTTTTTCATATTCCCTTTTGACTTGTATTGTTTCTGTTGAGAAATCAGTTGCTAACATTATCATAGCCCCCTTTTATGTTTTATCTGTTCCTCTTTTGCTGGTTTTAGGGTTCTCTCTTTGTCTTTTTAATTTGCCATTTTAATTATGATGTATCTTGGAGTGGGCTTGTTTGGGTTCATCTTTATTGGAATCCTCTGTGCCTCCTGAACTTGAGTGAGGTTTTCACTCGTCCAGTTAGGGAAGTTTTGGGTCATTACTTTTTTCAAACTGTTTTTTACCCCTTATTTCTCTTCTCCTTTTAGTATAGCTATGATATGGATATTATTGCATGTTAGGGTTCCCTGCAGCTCTTTTAAAACCTCTTCATTCCTTTTCAGATTTTTTCATTTTGTTGCAACTGTCTGGGAGTTTTCTCCACATTGTCCTTTGGGTTACTGATCTGATCCTTTGCTTCCTTGAGCCTACTGTTGAGTCCTACTTTATTCTTCAATTCAGAAATTGTGTTCTTCATTTCCTCCTGGCTCTTAATGATAGTTTCTATTTCTATGTCCTTTTTAATGCTGGTGTAGTTCTCAGTAAATTCCTTGTAGCTTCCCTAGAGTTCTTTGTAAATTCTCTGGAGTTGTTTGTAGTTCACCTGGAGTAGTTTGCAGTTTTTTTTTGAGCTTGCTGAGCTCATTGAGTTTCTGTATCATCATTATTTTGAATTCCATATATGATAGTTTGCTTGCCTCTATTTCATTTAGTATTCTTTCTTGGGATTCACCCTTTCTTTTCAGTGATGGATTGCTTCTTTTTCTCCCCATTTTTAGGTGTCTTTTGTTTGCTTTCACTTTTTAGATTGGGCTTTCTTGAGCTCCTGTCTTTGTGGTGTGACCTTCTGTCATGTAGGGGTGCACTTTTTTTA
Source organism: Noctilio leporinus (assembly GCA_004026585.1). Taxonomy (NCBI): domain Eukaryota; kingdom Metazoa; phylum Chordata; class Mammalia; order Chiroptera; family Noctilionidae; genus Noctilio; species Noctilio leporinus. Next base: position 7,269 of record PVIW01015052.1, on the reverse strand, counting down.
ATTTTCTGGATCCACCTCTGGTGATGTTAGATCATTCTATAGTCTGGGTCTAGTAAGTCTGTTGTAGCCAACCAACAGCCAAGAGGCTCAGGTACCTCTGGGTGGGATAATTTGATTCAGTTATAAATCAACGAATCTGTGATGATCCACCAAGTTCAGACACCACTGGGACAGACATTGATTTAGTTGTAAATCAAAGAGTCTGTGAGCAGTTGCCAAGCACAGGCGCTACTGGGCTAGGCATATTGATTCCAGCTGGCCAGGTGAAAGCCACTTGGCTTAGCATAGTCTGCCTACATTGTGGAAAGAGTCAGCACTGGGACACATGGCTGCTCCCTCATTTCTCTTGTCAAATCCATGGCTCCAAATTCTTCTTAAGCGTCTGTAGTTTACTTTGACCCCCCTCTGCTGAAGCCTAGGGTAAGTGGATGCTAATGTATTTTTGTGTGTGGTCACTTAAGTAATTCTCTGTCTCTAGTGCTTGAGGCTAGCAAACCCTGTGGCTTTTTGCTTTTCACAGCTGGCTGCTGTTTATTTTCAGCTATGTTGTTGTACCCTGGGAAGCCCAGCTGGAGGTTTAGAACCTATCCTTCTCAGGTGGAGCCCCTGGTTCCATTCCTTTGGTTGTTGCCACCAGTGTGAGCCCAGCCAGAGCTCTCATATCTATGCAATTCCTTACAGGCATGTTGAGATGAAGCAGCCTCTTCTGTTCTATCTGTGGTTATAAGGCTTCTTTCCAGCTGGTGTTCTGTTGATTATTCCAGATGTTTGTTTCCCAATTAAGTCGTAATTCCAGATTGATCCTGGTAGGAGATTGGTGTAGCTCCACTTACTCCTCCACCATCTTGGAATTCCATCAATTCTTTATATATTTTGGATATTAACCACTTATCAGATGTATTGGTGAGTATATTCTCCCATGTTTTGGTTTGTCTTTTCATTTTGCTGATGGTTTGCTTTGCAAAAACATTTTATCTTGATGTAGTCCCACTTGTTTAATTTTTTCTTTTGTTTCCTTTTCTAGAGGAGATATTAAAGATAAAAATTGCTGCAAGGTATGTCTGTGATTTTACTGCTTGTTTTCTTCTACAATTTTTATGGTTTCAGGTCTAACATTCAAGTTTTAATCTATTTTGAATTTATTTTTGTGTGTGATATAATAAGGTGATCTAGTTTCATTTTTTCATGCATCTGTCCAATTTTCCCAACATCACTTATTGAATAAATTATCTTAAACCCACTATATGTGTTTACTCCCAGTCAAATATTAATTAACTATAAAGGTGTGGGTTTACATATTTCTAGGCTCTCTAGTCTGTTCCAATACTCATGCATCTGTTTTTCTGCCAGTACCATGTTGTTTTGATTACTATAGAGCCTTATAATATAGTTTGGTATTAAGAGCATGGTTCCTCCAACTTTGTTATTCTTTCTCAGGATCACTGTTGTTATGCAACATATAAATTCTTGAAATACTTGTTGTAGTTTTGTAAAATACCGAATTGGTATCTTCATAAAACTTGCATTGGATCTATAGATTGCATTGGGTAGTATGGACATTTTAATGATGCTAATTCTTCCTTTCCTTGAACACAGTATGTGTTTCCATTTATTTGTGTCTTCTTTAATTTTTTTCTTCAGTGTCTTATAATTTTCTTAGTACAGGTTTTTTTTTTACATCTTTGACTAGAGTTATTCATAGGTATTTTATTCTTTTTGAAGCAGTCATCAACAGGATTTTTAAAAAATTTCCCTTTTTGATAGCTCAATATTGGCATATAAAATGCAACTAATTTCTGATTATTAATTTTATATCTTCCCACTTTACTGAATTCAATTAGTTCTCTTAGTTTCCTGGTGAAAATTTTAGGGCTCTCTATGAACAGCATCATGTCATCTGCAAATTAAGAGTTTTACTTCTTCCTTTTCTTTTTTTTTTTTTTCTGCTTGTCTCATTGCAATTACTAAGACTTTCAGTAATATGTTGAGTAAGAGAGGTGAAAGCAGACATCCGTCTTGTCCCTGATCTTAAGTTTAACACTTGTAGATTTTTGCCCATTGAATATGATGATGGCAGTGGTTTTGTTATATACGACCTTTATTATGTTTAGGTATGTCCCTTTTATTCCCACTTTACTGAGAGTTTTTATCATACATGGATGCTAGATTTTATCAAGGGATTTTTCTGTATCAATTTATATGATTATTTGGATTTTTAAAAATTTGTGTGGAATATCACATTTATTGATTTGTGAATCTATAATGTTGTACCAACATTGCATTCTTGGAATTAATTCCACTTGATCATGTTGTGTGGTCTTTTTGATGTACTACTATATTCAGTTTGCTAATATTTTGTTAAGTATTTTAGCATCTATGTTCATCAGGGATATTGCCCTATAATTTTCTTTCTTTGTAGTTTATTTACATGATTTTACAATTAGGATAATGCTGTCTCATAATATGAGTTTGGGAGTCTTCTGCCTTTGTGAATTTTTTGAAGTAGTTTGAGATGGAAGAGTGATAGTTCTCAGACTATTTGTTAAAATTTAACTGTAAAGTCATGTAGTCCAAGTCTTTTGTTTGTTGGGAGTTGGTTTTATTTTGTTTTTGCTTTTTATTACTGCCTGTATTTTACTAATTAGCATCTATCTATTCAGATTCTCTGTTTCTTCTTGATTTAGTTATGAAGATTTATGTTTCTAAGAATTTATTTATTTCATACAGGTTGTCAAATTTTTAGTTATATTTTTGTTCATAATTAGATTTCTATTTTGTTTATTCCTATTATTTCTCTCTTTCTAATCACTTTTGGCTTTGTTTGTTGTATTTTTTCTAGTTTCTTTAAGTGTTAATTTGATCTTTTATTTATTTATTTTTTTTTTGAGATAGGCTTGTAATGCTATAAAGTTCCCTCTGAGGACTGCTTTCCCTGTATCCACATATTTTGGATTGTTACATCCTCATTTTCAACTGTTTCAAGATATCTTGATTTCTTCCTTGACCTCATTGTTGACCTATTCATTGTTTAATAATATGTTATTCCACTTCCATGTCTTTGCATGTTTTCCAGTGTTCTTCTTGTGATTAACTTCCAGTTTCATAACATTGTGGTCCAAGAAAATACTTAATTTCTTTTTTTTTATTATACATATTTTTAATTTTATTGTTGTTTTATTACATCCATCCCCTTTTTGCTCCCCTCTGTCCCCTTCCCCACCCACCCATTCCCCCCAAAGTCAATCCCACCTGTTGTCCATGTCCATGGTTCCTTCATACTAGGTTCTTGTCTAAGCTGCTCCCCTTTCTTGCCTTTGCCTCTCCCCTCCCCCAATACTTAATTTCAATCATTTTAAATTTATTGGGACTTGTTTTGTATTTTAGCATGTGGCCTATTTTAGAAAACTTTCCATGCACACTTGAAAAGTATGTATATTCTGCTACTTTGGGGTGAAATGGTCTAAAGATATGAATTAAATTCATTGATCTAGTTTGTCATTTAAGGTCACTACCTTTTGTTGATTTTTGTCTCAAGGACTAGTTTCCCTCAAATGTTAAAATTCCCTACTATAACTGTATTTTGTTGATCTCTCCCTTTATGTTTATCAATATTTTCTTTACATTATTTAGGTGCTCCCATGTTGGATACATAAATGTTTGCTAAGGTTATATCCTCTTGATAGAATCTATTTTGTCAGATATTAGTTTTGTCACCCCAGTTTTTTCTTTCTATTTGTGTGAAATATTATTTTACCTCTCTCTACTTTTAGTTTGTTTGTATTGTTCAAACAAGGCTTTTAACATTTGTTGCAATACTAGTTTGGTGTTAACAAACTCCTTCACTTTTTCTTTGTCTGGGAAACTATTTTTACTACAGTTTTCATGGATAGCCATGCTGCTAAAGCAGTTTTGGTTGTAGGTCCTTGCTTCTAATTAACTTGAATGTTTTATGCCAATCTCATTTGGCCTGAAATATTTCTATTGCAAAATCAGCTTTCAGGCTAATTGGGGCTCCCTGGCAGGTAACTAACTCCTTTTGTTTTGTGGACAAGATAAGAGGAGAAGATTCTCTTCTTGTCTTTAAGCTTTGCTATTTTAATTATGATGTTTCTTTGTGTGGACCTCTGTGTCCATCTTGTTTGGGATGATCTTCAGCTCTCTGAGTTCATGTGGTTTTCTCCTTCACCAGATTAGGAAAGTCTTTGGTAATTATTTTTTTCCTAACAGGTTCTCAATCCCTTGCTCATTCTCTTCTCCTTCTGATATTCCCATGATAATGTTGCTGTGCTTCATATTGCTCTGGAGGTTTTTAAAAACATTTTTCATTAATTTTTTTTGTTCTTTTTGTTACTCTGCTTGGGTGTTTTATCTGTCTTGTCTTTCAAAATGCTGATTTGAGCCTATGCTTTATGTGACCTACTATTTACTCCTTCCAGTGTATTATTTATTTCAGATATTGCATTCTTTATTTCTGACTTTTTTTAGTGGTGTCTATATGTTCTTTCATGTTGCTGAGTATCTTTATAATCATTATTGTAAACTCTAAATTGCTTGCCTTTATTTCATTTAGTTTCTCTTCTGAAAAGTTCTCTTATTTTTTCATTTGGGGTCTGTTTCTTTGTTCTCATTTTGGCTGCCTTTTTGTGTTTTGTGTTTTTATTAGGTGAATCTACAAAAGCTCTGGTGTAGTGTTAGGTAGATCAGTGCTTCCTATGTCTGGTCTTGGGCAATCTGTTTAGAATGATCAGTGATCTACAGCTTGTGGCTCCCTCTGCTAGACTTGGGTGTATGTAAAAAGAACTAGATTGTTCACCAAGACAAATCTTTTGTCACAACTGGGCTCAGGGAAGGATCAGCTAATGTCTCATATTTCCCTGAGTTATGCCTTTACCTGCACCCTTTCTGTTAAGCTGAAAACTAAAATTGCCTTCAGCTGTACTCCTTTGCATCCTGGCTTAAGTGCCACAGGATGGGGCCAGAGGAATTCCTGAAGGTGGGGCTATTACTTCCTCTCAGTCTGATGCCACTTAGAAGGTAGTGTTCTGCCTGAGAAATATTGCTTCTGCAGTATGTGGAATGACTCAGCATAGGGAGCCTGGCTATTTATTGACCCTTCAGCTCTACCTCCAGAGCCACCAAACCTAGATTCTTCTCATACAGCTCTAGTCCACTCTCATTTCTCCCACTGCCAGAGCCCAGGATAAATTGCTGCAAATTAAACTTAGTGTGTTGGCTCTTTAATGGACCCCCTGCATCTTTAATCATTTCTCTGGCAGAAAGAAACCCTACTGCATTTCACAGCCTAATGTTATTTGTGTTCCTTTCCGAATTCTGTTGCTCTAGGCTGGGTAGCCCATGTTGGAATTTTGAGCCCACACTTCTCAGGGAAACTCACCACTGACTGCTAAAATACCTCGCTGGAATTTAGCTGCTGCCTGTAGAAGCCCAGCCAGCCCTGTTGCATCTGTAAACTTCACATTGAGACTGGTAAACTCAATGTGTTGATGTGGTTCCTTCTGTATGTCCTTGGTTATAAGCTTTCTCTCCAACTAGTGTTCAGTTGTTTATTTATGATGATACTTCTATAATTTAGCTGTAAATCCAGTTTGATCCTGAGAGGTTAGTGTAGCTTTCACCTATTCACCACTCCCTTGGATCTACCCCAAAGTGGCATTATTTGGTAAAGTTTTGTGGTGCAAACAACATATTGAGAATTTTCAGCAGATACCTTAAAGCAGATGGAAGATTCTCTCAGATTGTATATTTAAAAAATATTAATACATAAGTTTAGAATATCATACATTTCAATGAAGAAATTATTCTCTTTAGCATTAAAATGGAACTTACTTAGACTGCTGAATCTAATAGAGATTTATAATACAAAATTAATCTTGAGAGATTTTATATAATTTTGCTTTTATTTTGTGGGTATAGGGGGATGTATCTAATTTTGCTTGGTATTTCCCCTTTAACTGAAGAAACAAAGAGGAATGCAACAGGTTCCTATCTTACAACAGAGTCCTGAAGGTGACAGCCTTACTTCTTGTCTAACTATCAACTAAGAATGAATAGCATCACATTTACCTCACTCATGGTGTTCAAAATTTGGCTACATAATAATTGATCATCATCCAAATCATAGTTCCAAATATTTAATAGCACATTCTGTACCTTTTTAAAACTTTCACTGATTTCTGTGGAAATGAGGATCTACCATAAGCGAACATTTGTGAAATTCTTCCAGCCTTGAACTGGTACAGTCCTGGCCTGTGAGGAACTGTGCTGTACAGCAGGAGTTGAGCTTGAATGTAGTGCACTTGAATCACCCCCAAACCCACACCCCCCAGCCCTAGTTCATGAGAAAATTGTCTTCTACAAAACCAGTCCCTAGTGTACAAATAGTTAAGGATTGCTGCCTCAGACTCTAGAGAGAAAACATAGTGTCCTTCGTTTTCTATTGCCATTTGTAGATAATCTCTCCTCCTTTCACTTCCATGAGATGCAGGTTATTTGTAACACAAGTCACCAGTGTATATCACCTGCTTTAATTGCTTATTGCCACCATCTATCTACCTTCAGGTCACTCTCTTTTTAATATTCAAAAATTTTAGGTATCAAGCAATTTACTCTCTTCCTCCACTTATTTTTTATGTAAATTTTTGTGACTTCAGGCTTTATGTGGATGACTTACTCATAACCTTGGCCTTTCCATCCTTGATCTCTACCCATGGCCAACTTTATCCACTCCACCTGTCACATACCTTCATGTTGATACCCTAGACTTACCACATCTAATATCTCAGCACTGCAGCTATTTTTAAAAACATACTACTCTTTGAATATATGACCTAATATATTCACAACTAATTTTCTCAAATAACTTAATGCCAAAATATTTTAAATTTTCTCAGTGAGATGTCTACCAATTCTACAACTCACTACTATAATGCATCTCATGCTTTCTTCTTCACCTTAACCTGCCATGGTACAAAGCTATCATCACTAAATAGTAGATGTTTACTTGCTCTTTGCCTCCTCCATTGTGAAAAAATGTAAAATAAGTATCCCAAATATGTTTAAAGCCAATTATTTATTTACTTTCTATCAGCACTACAGCAGTTAAACTTATTGAAGTCATTTTAACATCTGTGCTAACAGTTGTGATTTAAGTATTTTATCTAACAATCTTATGAGGTTCATTTATTGATTTTTTAAAAAATTTTATTGTTGTATTACATCCATCCCCTTTTTGCTCCCCTCTGTCCCCCC